>NW_023591768.1:887251-1017141 GCF_014843425.1 Jatropha curcas
TGCTCCGTTAAAACAATCGCAATTTTGGTTTTTTTTTTTTTTTAATTACTAGTTCTTTCACACGTGTGTTGCACGTGGTACTTCTAGTTGTATGTACTCATTATTTAATTTATTGTGCTCATAATCTTAATTTCCTATAAAAAATAATTAAACACAATAATCAGTAAAATATAAATAAAATTATAACAATAATTGATAATTAAATAAAATATTTACTATTAATTTTCTTTCATATTCTTGTTTTTCTACGACATTTAAATAAAAATATTTATTCATATTCAAAAATAAAAAATAATTGATATCAATTTAAACGGCCGGGCTGTCTACCTTGTTAAGTTAGCCATTTTTTGCTATTTTGTTCTACTTTTCAGCCCCAATATTTTGTAGCTAGAATGTTAGAACATAAAAACATAATAATAATAATGAATTCAAATCGAGCCTCTTCAATCATTTTCGAGCCTCTTCAATCATTTTCTTTTACACGCCACTATAAGTAGACTCTTCATCAAAACCCAAGCCAATTCAATGCAAAAATATAGAATTAAATATTACTTAAAAAACTTCTTGTACAATAAAATAACTAACTCCTTAAACAATGTTAATTATAATGTAATTATTATAAAATTTATAATCGTAATATAATAATTTTTAAAATCAATAAAATTGGAAATGAAATTGATTTTTCTATTTTTATTAGAAGTAAAAATTTATATGTTGCTCTATTATATATTACACGAGTTATAGTGGGTTTGATTTGATAGTTTGCTGTCTCAAAGGCATTCTAATTTACTTTAATTATTGTATTATTTATTAATAGTCCTTTACTTTTTTTATCTATCAAATAAAGAGCAGTCAATTTATTACAAACAATAACTAATTTAATCATGAGTGATAATGCATCTTCAACGCATCTTCAACCTTTCTCTGTGTTTGTTGCTCTTCTTCTCTTTCTAATGCACTTCCTAATAGCTTCTGCAGTCCGAAATGATTCTGTTCTGTGCAAAGAGAGGGAGAGAGAAGCACTCCTTAGCATAAAACGTGACCTTATAGACCACTATGGTCGTCTCTCTTCTTGGGGAAGTGAAGAAGACAAAAGAGATTGCTGCAAATGGTTTGGCATCACTTGCAGCAACCGAACAGGTCATGTTACAGCGCTTCATCTTTTCATCTTGGGTTTGAGAGGTAAGATGAGTCATTCCTTGCTTGATCTGAGACATCTGACTTACTTGAATTTAATTGGTAATGATTTTGGTGGCACTCAGTTTCCAATTGATAAAAATGGTTCTCTCACCAAGTTGAGATACTTATATCTGTCAAATGCTAATTTCGGTGGAACTATGTCTTCTGTGCTGAGGAATCTGTCTAGCTTGCAAGTTCTTGATCTGAGTTATAATCATTTTATTGATATTGGAAACAGCGATTGGGTTTCTGGTCTTTCCTCTTTAACTAAACTTGATCTAAGTAGAATTCCACTGGTTAACCCCAACCATTGGTTGCAGATAGTTAACAATTATAAGCTCCTTCACCTTCAAACATTACGGCTAAAATCTTGCGTTTCCGGAGATGAGATTAATACTCTGCCACTTTCCCCTATCAATTCTTCTTCCGCTCTTGCAGAGATCTCCCTATCAATTCTTCTTCCGCTCTTACAGACATCTCTCTCTTTGACAACAACTTTGTGATTCCTTCAATATACCCATGGTTGTCTAACATCTCCCAGAATATCCAATTTCTTGATCTTTCTTCTAACATTTTATATGGTTCAGCTCTTGCTGATTTTGATAAAATTATTTCTCTTCCATATATTAATCTCTCTAATACTACAATTGGGGGCTATATTCCAAAATCCTTTGGGAACATGTCTCAGTTGCGTGCTCTAGACCTATCACGCAACAAGTTCAACATGAAACTTTTTGACTTGATCCAAAATCTATCCGGATTTACTGAGAGATCTTTAGAGGAATTATCTTTGGACCACAATCAAATAGGAGGATAGGAGTTCATTGCCGTATCCGGATTTACTGAGAGATCTTTAGAGGAATTATCTTTGGACCACAATCAAATAGGAGGTTCATTGCCTGATGAAATTGCAAGATTTTCATCTTTAAGAAATTTATTTCTCGGAAACAATCATTTGAATGGGACCATAAGTAAAAGCATTGGATGTCTGTCTCAACTCGAAAAATTTAGCATCAACTCGAATTCATTGAGTGGTGTTATCTCCGAACATCATTTCTCAAATATGTCAGAATTATCTATATTGGATTTATCAGGTAATTCTCTAATTTTGAATATAAGTGTCAACTGGGTTCCCCCTTCCAGCTTAACATGTATCTTTCTTGCATCTTGCAAGATTGGGCCTCATTTCCCAAAATGGCTTCATAGTCTAAAAAATTATGACGTGCTTGATATTTCAGATGCTGGAATTTCTGATTTTGTTCCTAACTGGTTTTGGAATTTGTCTTCAATTTATTCAGATGTGAATATCTCCTATAATAATTTGAGTGGAATAGTGCCAAATATTTTTGTGGGGACTAAATATTTCTCCATTGATGTGAGTTACAATTGTTTCTATGGTCCATTACCTTTTTTTTCAAAATCTAAACTACTTGTCCACGTTGACCTTTCTAATAATCTATTTTCTGGAAGAATTCCTCATGATTTTATGAATATGTAAAATTTAGTGTTCTTGAATTTGGCCAACAATGTTTTGTCTAGCAAAATTCATTCTTCTATTGGATTCATGTCCAAACTCCAAACACTAAATTTAAAAAATAATAAATTATCAGGAGAGTTGCCTTTTTCTTTAAGGAATTGCACTAAGTTGAATTTCCTTGAGCTAAGTGGTAACAAATTGTCTGGTAACGTACCTATTTGGTTTGGAAAAAGCTTATCATCTTTGCAATATCTTAGCCTACGATCCAACCAATTCTCTGGAAGCCTGCCCTTACAGTTGTGCCAATTGACAAATGTTCAGATATTAGATCTCTCTATAAACAATATCAATGGAACCATACCACATTGCTTGAACAATTTAAGAGCCATGATTGATGAGAATTCTAATGAGACCATACAATTTAAGAGCCATGATTGATGAGAATTCTAATGAGGGACCATTCTCATGACTATGGCCCGTCTTCTACAGCAGAAGGCCTTTGTAAGATTTCATTGACGATGCGAGGCGTTTGGTTCTTTGGTAAGGCTCAAAGTATGATATTTAAAAAAAAAAATCTTGGACGAGTTTAGGATAATTGATCCTTTCAAGCTAACAAAATAGAAAGAGAGATTCCAAGAACAAAATAGAAGGAGAGATTCCAAGAGAAATAGCAATCCTCTCAAGTCTTAGGCAATTGAACTTGTCCAATAACAAGTTGAGTGGTGCAATCCCTGAAGAAATTGATGGCTTGAAGCAGTTAGAGTCACTTGATCTGTCTCAAAATCAACTATCAGGCAGACTTCCTGCAAGCATGTCTATTTAAATTTTTTGAATACCTTGAATTTGTCACATAATAATTTTTTTGGAAAAATTCCATCGGGTACTCAACTCCAGACCTTTAATGCTTCTACATATAGCAATAATCTTGCACTCTGTGGGTCTCCACTTCCACAAAAATGTCCAGAAGACAATATTCAAGATTCTCCATCCAGTCATGATGATCATGATAATCAAGAAGATGAATTCAACAAATCGCTTTACCTTGGTATCGCTTTACCTTGGTATTGGAGTTGGATTCGCTGTAGGCTTTTGGGGTGTTTCTGGCGTTTTACTATTAAAGCGTTCTTATAGATATGCCTTTTTTAAGTTCGTGGATTAATTGAAAGATTGGATTTATGTAAGAACGGTAATATACATGAAGAAATTGCAGCAAATCAAGGTAAGATTTAGCCTTACTCTTCCTGTTTAAATTTAAGTAGTTAGGCTTTAATAGCTATGCTTCATACTATATTTTTTAAAATGATAAATAATTTTAGAATTGTACTAACTTCCTTTTCTTCTCTTTGGTTTTTGCTCTTCCGCTCTGTTTCTTCACACTAGAATCTGGCGGCACTGATGCAACATTAATTGGGGCTGGTTGCTGGATATCAATAGATATATAATTTTATTTCTAACGTAACAGTGCAAATGAGTTTAATTACTGTTTGTACCATTTGCTACAGTCTGATAATGAAAATTCCTTATTAGATACTTTACATCATTTATTTATTATTTAATAATAATATTATTATTATTATGTTAATATTTTTATAATTCGTTGGGAGGCCAATGGGTCGAAATGATACTATGGGCTACACAATAACACTCCCTTCTAACTCATCAAATTAATTAAAACTAATGTAATCAAATTAATTAAAACTATTGTGATCAAGAGAATTCGAACCGAATACCTATTTTTTACATAAGTTACATAAGTGAGAAAAATTATTCATTATGTTAATTGTAATATTGTATTAATTATATAGTAAATATAATTAATAAAATCAATTTCTAATAATTAATAAAATCAATTTCTAATTAGAGAATATAAAATTTTTTAAATTCAAAATTCCTTTATTTTTATCACATTAGATTTAACTTTCTATTTAATCAAAGAAGATATATGAGACCTTATAATACAACTTATCCTTGATAAAAACATCACATTACATAGAATTCATAACATTTTCACTAACTTTTAAATATTTTAAATATTAAGATAATATTTTATAAAAAATTAATTCATATAAATCAACATTTTATAAAATATTACACCACTAAATTAACAACTAATCTTATCATAATATGAGTTCTTATCAAACAACTAATCTTATCAAACACACCCTAATACTCATAATAAAAGTTCTTTTGAAATTGTTTTATCACACAATGGTATCACTAGATTTCTAGGAACTTAATTCAATAGTAAAAACAATAAAAAATCCTCGATTTAGTATTTTTTTTTTTTTTCCCACTAAAATCATACCAGTATAATGTTTGCAAGAGGCAGTAAACCACTGAATTAACTTCAACACTAGAGGGAAGGGCGTTCAAACACTTAGAGGGGAAGGGCGGGGAAGAGAGGGAGAGAGAGAGACGGGCAGTTGGAAGAAGCAAAACGAAGTGAACAGAGGAAGAGAAAAAGAAAAAAAAAGGTAGCTCTTGCAGGAAAAAAGTAGCTCTTTGAGGAAGAGAACAATTTGGGTTATGGATTAAAAATATAACAGAAAGGTCCAATTAGCCAGAATTACAGGCAAATATACAACAATGATACAATGGAGAACGATCTCTCTCAACACAACTAGAAAAGGAATTCAATTAAATTATACATTCCCTCCCCCTTTCCTAATCTTCAAAACTGAGCATATCTGCAAACAAGGAAGATCTACTTAAGAGTCCTCAAATTCAACAAACCTAATAAATAATTGGTACCAATATTAGCAGAATGAGAAGAACGATAAATGAAAAAGAAAAAACAAAAAAAAATAGCAATCCATCAGTATCAAAGCATTGAAATGTTACAGGAGAAGAGAAGCATCGCAAAAGAGCATCTGTTACAGAGAAGAGATAGTCATCGCAAAAGAGCGATTCACCAACAAAGTCGTAGCTATCGCAAAAGAGCATCACCAACAAATCTACTGAGTACCAAATCCTTAAAAATGTATTACCATTTGTCAACCCTTTCCCTTATTATATTTAGGAGGTTTCTCTAATTGATTGTAGCTGAGAGAAGGAAATCCGGATTATTGACCCGGCAAGCGAGATGGCATGCTTACAAGCAAGTGCTTCAGTGGCCTGCTCCTCAGTCTCAAATAAAACAAGGGCTTGTTTTTTGCCGTTCATCTCAAAAAGCCTGCTGTTGACAACAGTGCCATGCTCCTCTAAGAGGCTAACAATCTCCTCTTCTGTTATGTCTTGAGGGAGAGTGGAAAGGTGGATCATCTTTGTTGGTGAGCAGCAGTACTTATAGTTCTTTGCAGCATTTCGATTGAAGCGATTGAGATTAGAGTTTTGAAGCGATTGAGATTAGAGTTCACATATTCATGTGTGTCAGCACCTTGAGTTATATTTGGATACTTTGAAAAGTTCACCTCCAATCGCTTCCCGAAAAGCATTGCGCCCTGCTCCACATTGTAAAACAAGTGTTCAAGGTAAAGCTTCCACACATAAAGGAACCTCACACTTGAGATAGAAAGAAAGGACCAACCAAAGTTGTGCAAGCGCAAGGGATCAGTCAAAAAATGGACATTGTAAATACTCTAGTCAGAATGACAATTGAAGAACAGTGAAGGCTGGACAACTCCATTAAAGAATCAGCATCACCAATGACAAGTGCCAGATGGGAAAATAATAAGTAAAAAGTTAGATGAGAAGCTTTTTTTCCAACCATGCGCCCTGCTCCACATTGTAAAATAAGTGTTCAAGGTAAAGCTTCCAAACATAAAGGAACCTCACACTTGAGATAGAAGGACCAACCAAAGTTTGCAACGCAATATAGTCAAAAATGGACATTGTAAATACTCTAGTCAAATGACATTGAATGAAAGGACTGACAACCCATAAAGGAATCAGCTTCACCAATGACAAGTGCAATGGGAAAATAATGTAAAAATTAAGAGAAGCTTTTTTTCACCAAACCAACCTAATATAGAGAATAGCATTATTTTTCAAATATTTTCCACTATTCCACAATAGTCAATATAGTATGAGAAGCTTTTGTGACCAAACCTTCAAAAAATGAACTGCCAATTCAGCTTGAAAACCATCCCCCATTTGAACAAGTGCATGATCAGGTTTATTCCGGAGAAGTTTAATCCTCACAATATTTCCATAGAGGGAAAACAAGTTGAAAAGCTTATCCTCATCTATTCTCTGAATGCGTGAAAATTTTGATCGTGAGTACCAAATGAATAAATCAAAATATAATTTTCAAACAAAAAGGGTAAAGCTGACTTACATCTGGGTTTAAATTGGAGACAAGGACCGTGCACCTGTCATTTGTTCCACTAATTCCAGGAGGTAAGCCTCCACCAAAAGCAGCAGCTATTGCAGCCGCATTGGCCATCTAAACAAAAGATAATCAGATCAATCAAATCTAAATATTGTGCATATTTAAGGCAAATTGAGCAACTAAATAAGCTTTGAACAATTATCTTGATGAGCACCAACCAAAAATAATCTGGCTTATTACATGAGAATTCCAAGCAGTATATGTGAGCTTGATAATTAATGCGAACACAATCACTAAGCACAAGTAGACTTTCCCGAAATACAGACATTACAAAGATCTACAACTGCAGAGAATTTAGAAGCATTCATTTCATGCCTTTGCATTTCCTTTCACTCATTTTGCATTCTCAGAAATAAATAAGGTCTAGCAGAAAACAATGAACTTGGAAAAATGCTTCTACTTGAAAATTTTGGAATATGCATGATGCCTAAAACATCTGCAAATTTAGGGGATGTGATGTATGATTTTCCAATCATAACAGAATTCCCAGGCATCATCCCAAATACATAGGGAGAAATGCCACAAGGAATATGTACGTCTATAGGGTAAAGGCAAAGATAAACCAGATTGTCCGAAGAAAAATCCTGAGCATTTATGGACTATAACTAATATATATACCAGGTCCAGATCGATACCCACCTGTGGATATGCAACTGCAACAAAGACAAACAAAAAGGTCAGTCAGTTAATGCTCAAACAAGACATAGAAAGAACAAGCTAAGTGTAGAATATCATTGTATGTCTCCCAAATTCAACATCTGCCGCATTGGCTGCAGGAACTTTAAGGGCATACTCACCAACATCGCTGTATCCAGCCTGCTGGAAAGAAAACAGAAAGGCATTTAATACTTTCAAACAACCTCTTAAGTATCAACTAACAAGCGATTTCAAGAAAAATAAATCAGAAAATGGTGCATACCTGTGAAGATCTGCCACCTTTTTGTTCGGAAGGCAGATTTGGGTTAGTGAAATCCCTGGGAAAAGAGAGATGATAATTAATATTCAGTAACTCTGAAATGATAATGCCAAAATGACAGGACAGAGTTAAATTGGGAATTCATTCAACTATCACTTGCCTTGATCGATCATTATTGTAGTTCACTTGCAACTCATCCAAGCTGGAAGATAAATATAAGAAATAAATTAATAAGAACTGGAGAATAAGGACTTAGAATTCCTCTTTCTGTCTGGTGTAAGAAAATGAAAATCAAATGATCACAATGATACAACCATCGATTATCATGCTCAGAATTGTGAAAAAGATAGAGAAGGAAATTGGAAAAAGGAGATAGTAAAATTGCAAAAATATTACTGCATACTTTGAAAACTGAATGTCCAGCTGACAACAACCATCGTAAATATTACGCCCCTATAAAAATTCAAAGCACAACCTTGCTCAAAATAAAACCATTTTCAAAAACTTGAACAAACTTTTAGATGATCGTCACCTTTGGAATGAAAAGAGAAAGTAATACCTGAAGAGAAGTCCTTGCTGCTACAGCACTCTGACGTAACTGATACTGAATAAGAGCTTGAAAACCTGAACAGTGAGCAGGAAGAGTAGAGCGAAGAACTATTAAAAACTATGGAAAACTCGTATGCACAACTCTGCTGAAATCATTATTGCCTTTTTGCCACTCACTGAAAAGCGCAAGAGAAACCCACAAATTGCTCAAAGCGGAGAGTTAGGAAAATAAAAAAGTGATTTACGACTATGGAACCATTTAGTAGGACCATAAGAGTACTGATAATGAAAACAAAGCCATACAAAAGACCATACCAAAAATGTTAAATCTAATCCATGTGGGCATTAAAATTTGAGAGGGGGAGAGAGAGATAGAGAGATAGAGAGAAGAAAACTTGAAGAAGCTGACCAGCCGACTTCTGAAATGTGACAATCTTCTCCACAAATCCATGAGGAGAAAAAACTTGATGCAGCACTTCCACTGTAATGGGATACAGCATGTGATGGATTGTAACTAAAAGAATTCGATTCGGCTGCGTCCAGAGTTCCCAACAGCAAACCAGCATAGAGACAGAAGAGAGAGAAGAGAATAAATAGAGAAGCATAGATAGGGAGAAGAGAGATATATAGAGAGAATAATAGTTACAGAATAAGAACAATTAGAAATAATGGGCATTAGTTAAACATAAAGAAAAGTTCAACCACAACACAAATTGACAAACAAGAGAATGAGAAAAGCATATGAGAGAGAAAGCCGTAAACGCTAAATTTTATCGGTCATTGTCTATTAGAGAATTATAGTTCATTTATGTAGCTCCCTTAATTAATGAACAAGCGCCAAGTTATAACTAACCTTACAAGTTATTTTCGGAAGAATACTAACAGTAATTAATTATCTCACTTTTTCTCCAAGTTTTCTGAATTCCTAATTTATAATTGTCCTTTTATGTGAAAATCCAAGATTACCTTAATACTTCAATGTTCTAAAATTTATAATTTTACAACATCATGCAGGAAAACTCAAAAATAAACATGAAAGACTTATTTCATGATTGCAATGATATCATCTCATTTTAAATAAACCATATCAAGCATCTACCTGGTATGACTCCTTTTAATATTCAGTATTCAATGTTTTAAGGCAATATCAACTAAAAATATATAGCAATTGAAAGGCAATTCCGGAAAAAAGCTAATTTGTTGGGAGAAAAAAAAAAAGAATGCATATTGGACTAGAAAGAACTAACCTCATCTCCTCTTCCTTGAGAGTTTTGATCCATTGTGGTTAGTTCCTGATGTGATGAGAATTGCACATAAACATTTCTACCCCTGAGAAGACAAAGAAGACTCATAATATAAGTGCACTCTAAATATTTGATAAAATAAATCTTTTTATAACTTTTCAGATCAGGATATTCAACAGAAAAGATAATGAATGTTTTCAGTGCAAGGTTCTCAACAGTAATCATATGCTATTTGGCAATACCTTATGGCTGGCTGGACATTTGTGTAGAACTGCAGCGCATTGATGGCTGAAGGAACATCTTGCATTTGGAGGAGAGCCTGCAAATAGAGTTAGATATAGCACAGTAGGATACCACATTCTGGGATTTTGCTTAAGTTCAGTATGTAAATAATCAACTACCTAATCTGCAAGGCAAACAAAAGCAAACCTGATTTTTAGCACGAAGCATAACAAGCTTTGTTATGACTCCAAATGGCTGGAATAGCTGAAGCAAATCATTCTGAAAAGAATAGTGAATGGTATATCAGACATAAATACACTTGGCCCATTATGCAAATAATCAATTCAGAACTCCTAAATATTCCCCAAGATTAAATGGCAATAGGAAAAGAAGTTCTTCCCAGCAATGGATTAGGCACGTGCTAAAGCAAATGGCAGCTTAGCTCATGCTACAAAGCATTAAGGTAATAACTCAACTTAATAGAGACAGAAAACACCGCAATTATGATACTCTGTTGTAGATTCTTTCACTGCCTTTCTTGATATTAATCAGAAACTTATTCTCATACTGTTGCATTCCCATTTTACCATTTCAATTAAACTTCTTCACAATAAAATGGATGGCCTTTTTGAAATTTTACTACCTCCATAGAAAATTGAAGAAATAGCGTCTTGGTAATTCCTATTTTCACAATGTTTAACAAACTTATCTGTTTGGAGTGCATAAAAACTTCTTAAAGACATTTAATTCTCACATAAATAGAATATGTCAACTGCTTAAAGTAGAACTATGAAAAAAAAAAAAAAAGTATGTAAGTGAGAGAGAGAGAGAGAGAGAGAGAGAGAGAGAGAGGAGAGAACATACTTCAGAAATTTCATGCCCAACATTACGAACATGGATAACTTTGGAAGGTTCTGTCATTCTGAAGCACCCTGCAGTAAAATCAATGCCAACGGTTAATCCATAATTTCCATCCAGTAATCAAAACGATCAAATTGCATTCAGAGTTTATCACTCACTCGAATACTAAGCAACTAAAATATACCCATCCCGCCCACTCATAAAAACAATAAATTAAAATGCCCATTCAATGTCAAATTAATATCAACATTTACATAACTCAAGCCAAAATTTATTTATGCACGGACCAGTATTTATTCATTAAAACATAAATTGATTAAAAACAAAATCAATTCAAGAAAATTTATCTTATAAGCCATCAAAACAAAAATCTAAGCAATTTTTCCTGCAACCAATTCAATAAATCAAAATCAATTACGGAAGTAAATTAAGAACCAAACAATCCGAACCCAGTAAAATATTAAAACATAGAACAACTGAAAATCAAAACAATAAAGTACAAAGCCAAAAACAGGGGAAAAATCAAAACCCAAAAAGAGCATTAGAGCATATGAAACTCAAAAACCTAGCTCTCTTTTCAGTAACTGGGAGAGAAATAGCAGAAAAAGTCGAAAGGAAACTTTGAATCTAAACAATTGCTAACAAAAGCCCCCTATTGAAGTACGAAATAAACTGCAAGCTATTAATTTTATATCTGCAAAAACCCTCTCAGCAACCATACGGAAAGAAAGCGGAGATCGAAAATCGAAGAGAGAGATAGAGAACTTGCCTGAGCGAGAAAGAGAGAAGGCGATAAATAGAAGTAATAGAGAGAGAAGATCAGAAATGAATAGATCGACTGCTACGCAGATTGTTCCTGTTAGAAGCAGTTTTACCCTATCTCTCTATCTCTCTCTCACAATTAAAATACTTCTACTTCGGAGTAGAGTGGTGGTGGGACCCGTTGTTATTTTTTATTTGGGGCCCATTTTATCTTCTACGATCGTTTTTTTTTTTTTTTTTTGTGCCAAGCTTATTAAAGTTTAATCTGGCATGAAAACCCTCTCAGCAACCGATACGGAAAAGAAAGCGAGATCGAAAATTCGAAAGAGAATAGGAGAACTTGCGCGAGCGAGGAAAGAGAGAAGGCGCGATTAAATTAAAGTAATAGAGAAGAAGATCAGAAATGATATTATATTATCTATCTACGCAGATTTTACCTGTAGAAAGCTATTATCTCTCTATTCTCTCTATCTCTCTCTTCATCTATATTCAAGTTTTATATATCTTCTATCTCTGAGAGAGAGCGAGGTGTGTGGACCCGTTGTTATTTTTATTGGGGCCCCATTATCTCTACGATTTTTTATTGATATATATTTATGCAAAAATATATATATATATATATTGCGTACTATATATGCATATATATCTCTATATCAAATTCTTATGCCGGTGAATAAGCATTTAGTTAGACCGAATGCAATTCAAATCGAATAACACCAATGTGGTATGGAATAGTAGTCGAGGTTTTTTTTTTTTTTTTTATTGATATATATTTTATGCAAAAAAAAATGAAATTATTGCTACGAGTAGGGTGAGCATTTAGTTAACCGAATCAATTCGAGGGTGAGCATTTAGTTAACCGAATCAATTCAAATCGAATAACACAATTTAAATATAGTCAAATTTTATAAATTTATTATTTAATTTAAATTATATTTAAAATAAACCCGAAAACTATCCCAAGCTAAAAATATGCAATTTTTTTATAAAAAATCGCAACCTTCTAAATAGCTGGATTAGTATTTTTAGTCAATTAATTTAAATTAATTACGAGAAAATATCTAAATCCAAATTTTTTCAATATATGTGTTCTGTCTCCAGATTTGCAATCTGCAAAGTAATTATATACATATTTTTATAAATTTATAGACAATTAGGATAAAAAAATAAAAATTAATTAATTAATTAATCTAAAAAGTCAAAAGTATCCAAATAAAAATTATAAAGAAAATCATATATAAATCCAACTATCTAAATAACAATTAATATAATTAACATTAAAAGAAACCTTCGTTAAACTTTCAGTTACAAAATTATAGCTGGTAATTAATTAAGTATGATGTTCTTTATCAATGATCTTAAAAGTTATATCATATTATTGTCACCTATCATAAAAACTATATAAATATAGTTTGCACTCTGATTAATTGAATTTTTTTTCAGACTAACTGCACCATAGCCAAAAAATCAAATTAATATTTATAACTGACCGATTTCAAACCAAAACTAATCTATTAACTACCGAACCAAACCAAATCACTTGGTTCCGTTTGAATTTTTAGTTACGAGTGCAAGACCTAATATATTGTTTTCGCCAATAATTTTTATTTTTGTTATTTATTATTGACTGGACATTTAGCTCAATTGTTCCACATGGGACGTAATTGATTTATATCCCATTATCATTTCAAATATGTTTAATAAAAGTCGGGGAATGCACGTTTTGGTATTATAGAAAAGGCGAAAAGAATAACCGAAAAATCTTATGATATTTTTAACTTTTATTTTTATATATTAAACATTTAATTTATAAAATTATATTAATTAAATACTTCAATTTGTAAAAATTTTTTCTATTAAATATTCAAATTTCTAAAATTAGATTAATTAAACACTTATTAGATAGTTGAAAAAAATGTGAAGATTATTATTTCAAATATTATATTAATCATATATTAAATGAATATCTTGCATATAAATATTAAAAATAAAAAAAAATGTTATTATGAGTATAAAGATTGATATAATATTAGTAAAATTTATAACTTCACGGGTATAATAGGTTAATTAAAAATTTGAAGTGTCACAATTTTTCCGCAAAGTACAACGTATATTTATACATTTGACCATAAAAATTTTAATTAGTAGGTGATAATCTATTAGAAATTTTCACAAATTTTTACTAGTGGACAAAAATAATCTTAATGCCTAATAATGCATAATATATTATTCTGACTCTATACAGTGGAACTAGCGACAATCAATTGAGAAAAGAATATCTTAGTAAAAACAATAAGTTTTCTCTTATATAACTAATTCTTTATTGATTACCGTGACTATTACATTTTTGTACACCAAGACATATCTTAGTGGGAAGTGCATATATAATTGTCAATAAATTCGGATTCGAATTTCTTCTCCCCCGATACTCAAAAAAAAAAAAAAAATATTGCATTTTTTTTCCTAGTTTTAAGTAATTAATTAATTTTGTTGGAGTATTTTAATTTGTAAATTTTCTTATTTGTTAATTCAACAAAAATCAAATTATCTAATTTAAGTTTATCAA
This sequence comes from Jatropha curcas, assembly GCF_014843425.1. The sequence continues at coordinate 901,358 of NW_023591768.1, forward strand.
AAATATATCATTATTAGACATCTCTTTATATTGATTTCACTTCAAGTTTTGACCAGAAGATTTGAGCAGTGATTGGAGATATTTTCTATCATCACATGGTTCATTTGGAGAGCCAGGAGTTGCAGTAGGTCTAATTGCATGAAGATCATATTTTACAAATATGCTAACACGTCTCTTTAAGCTTCAACGGGCTAGTGTTGTCAAGAGAGGAGAGCAACTTTGCTAATAGCTTTAGAACTCTCTACCGAATGGATGTTACAAACTCAAATTGGATGCTTCGACTGAGGAAGGGCAAGGTTGTGGGTTTGATTTCATTAGGGGTTCAGTTAAAATCGAACTGAATCAAGGTAACATTGAACTTTTCACACTTGGAATCGAATCAAACTGAAGTTGGCAACTAACTAAACTAACTCAAACCAAACCAGCCAGTTGTGTTTTTTTTTTTTTTTTTTTTCAATTCAACTGTAAGTATTTGCCAACTAACGGTTAATAAACTAACTCAAACCAAACCAGCCAGTTGTGGTTTTTTTTTTTTTTTTTTAACGCATATCGGAGACTCGCCTTTTTTTTTTTTTTTTTTTACCATATCAACTCGGTTTTAAACTTAACCGATTATTTTTTGTAAAACCGAACCAGACCACCAATAACTTCAATTCAAATCGACTAAATCAATAAAATTGAATTCCCTTGAGCAAGTTGATCAAATCAAATCGAAAAGGATTGGTTCGGTTGAATGTTTTGCACACCTCTAGTTTCATTATCAGAAATGCAAGGGGCAAAGTGATGGAATCAAGTATCCAGTCAAGTAATGTAGCTCTCTTTCTCAAGGTTGAATACATAAACTCGCCCAGTAGGGGATGTAGAAATATTTTTTTCCGGGGTGAATATATAATTCTTAAAAAAGAGGGTCAAAAATATAAATAAACTGAATTTTATGGATTAATTTATATATATATAAGTTTTAATATATATTACTAAAATCCATATTGATATATATATATTATTTAAAAAATTCCAAAAAAAGACTGGGTCAAGTTGACGCACCTCTGATAATATTAAAAAATTCCAAAAAAAGAGGGGTCAATTGACCACCTCTTTTTATAGAGTAGATCCGCCGCTAAACTCACCCCTCAACTTTGCAACTTTAACTTTGTGGCATCTTGAATTTTGCGGATGACATATTATGCACCTAAACTTATAAATTTTTGTAATATCACACATCTTTCGACACTAATATCAATCATTTTTAGGATTTTTACCTTTTATCTGCAAAATATTAACTTGATATGTAATTAATATGACTTTTAGAACAATAATCTGCATAAATTTCAATTTTTTAGTGATACTCTTAATTGATATAATTTTGCAAGTTAATGTATTTAATAAAATAAATTTGAATATTGAAATATTCAATATGTCTAATTTTATAAGTTGAAATGTTTAATGGGTTAAAATAAAAAATTGATGGTGTCACGAGGTTAAAGTAACAAAGTTCAGAGATAAATTTATATATTTTGCCCTTTCTTAAAAATAGAAGTTTGAAGCAATACCATTTGGATTGAGTAAAGCTCTGGATATGGGAATTGATGCTTTCGTACTGGAATCAGATTCTTTGACCATGCTACTGCACATAAACTCTCACAGATTTCCTAAAACAAAGTATGGAACAATGCTACTTGTTTTATAGTTGATATTATTTCAATTAATTAATAGAGTTCTCCTTTTATTGTTAAAAAAAAAAATTATATATTAATTAAATACTCATTATTTATCAATCATTAGTTTTATTAAACTGCTAAATTAAAACATGTTTTGTAAATTATATATGATTTAGTTGGGCCTTCTCGTTTATGTGAGGAGCGAGAGGTCACGGATTTGAATTCTCTCGACCACATGTGTGTATGCTCGGAAAAAAAAAAAAAAGAAAAATGTCCACTTCCTGCCAAGTAGAATCAAGGACTTCCATTCAAGATCAAATTGTGGAGGCAAATGTGATAGAAGAGAAGCATAAGTGACGAGAAAAGAAGAAATCAAAGGAAGAGAGGTAGTTTAGCATATCATACTAAAATGTTTGTTTTCTCATCCTCATCTTTGAGGATTCTGGATTACTTTTTTTTACTCTAGGCAACTATTTGTTCGCATATGAAGAAATTAGAGATGCTAAAAAAATGTTGTAATTCAAGGTCCTCGTGCATGTTATCAATACTTTCAGCTGTCTTAAAATCTTCAGCTTCACAGGCAACTTCCAACTGTAATGCAAGGTCCATGTACTTAGCAGCAGCTGTATTGCGTTCCTCAGTAGTTGCTCTCAAGTTTTGCTTCCATATTCGATTTTCTCACTAGACTCCTTTATTTTTATTATTTGAATTCTATACAGAAGGCGTTTCTGTCTTTTTCCATGCAATTATCGTCTAAAATTGAAAAGTTGAACAAAGAACAATAACATTGAACGATGCTAAACTACAGGGACAAAGTAGAAAATAAAGGGAAAAAAATAGTTAATTTTAGCCAAATAAAGATATAAGATTATAATTTTTCCAAAAAAAAAAAGCTTAATCCACAAAAATACCCCTAATTTTTACATTTGTTTTAGAATCACCCTATTTTGACCTTTGCGCACTCTCGTTTTTAAACTTAAATATATTAGCACTAAAGAATAAAATCAGAGTTAAAATTTAGAATAAAGTAATGATTTAACAGGGCTCACATGTTAACCTTGGTTAAACTTAACCCAGGGACTAAAAAACCTCACACACAAATTTCAACTGTGACCGATAAATTTCATGACTAACCCACATGTGAAAATTGCAGACAAATCTCATGCAATTCTCTTTTGAAACTAACAATAAAAGTTTAAGAGGTAGGATGATATTTTTGATACTAACGAACCAGAAAAAATAACAAGAACTAGTAGTCTGAAGAAAATCCAAATGGAGTTAATGGAAACAAAATTAAAGTAAAAAAAAAACTGCCAAATTATTACTGAAAGGCAGAAATTAGCAAACATATAAATTAACCAAAACATCCTCGTAATTAGGATCAATTCTGCTGTTTTAATGGCTTGGTTGTAGTTTTGAATGATGCATAATGGACGGTGGTGATCGTTCCATCTCTAATTTGACTGATGGTTGGTGGTGGAGGAGCAGAAGGAAAAACCAGCTTGAGATAAAGTTTAACTAAGGTTAACCACGGGCTGGGCTTCATTAAAATATTTTTTACCCTACTAAAGTCATTCAAGGTTAATAGAAGGAAATTGGAAATTGCAAAATGCAAAAACTACTTAGTATTTGTTTCCTAATTTCACAAAGAAATAAGACAATTGATTTATGTGATCAGACAACGAATAATTCATGCAAGTCTCCAAATTCGGAACTTGATAGTACAAGTTAAGATCCAACAAATTAGGGGCTTCAATTTTCAAAGTAAGGTAGGTACCATTACAAATAAAAATCAAAATTTAGAATAAAATAACCAAAATAAATTCTTATTTTCTTCAAAATCAAAATTTCTTCTCTATTTTCACTCACCTAGGATTCCCATAATTACAAAGGGCAAGTATCATCTCAGTTAAAACATAGAGAAAATTCAAGGCATTATTCATTTTTGGGCTGCATAGATAGTGCAAAGAACAATGCAGACTGTAAAGAACCAGATCAAATGTTTAAAGCAACTCTGATTAAGACAACATGCGAAAATAGATAACCAACACATATATCAAATATAAATTGCCCATGACACACATGTAAAAAAACAAAATTGAAAGCAAAATATGGAAACTCATACTCAAAAGTAATTCAACTGAAATGAAACAGTTCAAACTCTTTAACACTTCAAATATCCGATCTTAAAACAGAAAATAATCATCATAAGCAAAAATATCAGGGGCATAACAATCTTAATAGACTAATTTACTAGTACTGACACAAAATTTGATACTAAAAAAACATAATTATGCCTTCAGACGTCCAAAGAACTTCTGTTTCTCCTGTGTTGTCTGGAAGCGGCCATGTCCAAACTTTGAAGATGTATCAATAAACTTGAGCTTAATCTCCTCCAGAGCCAACCGAGATGTCTGGGTAAGCAGAGACTGGCGGAGAGTAACAACCCTCTTTTTAGTTCCAACACAGCATCCCTTGATCATTATGTAGTCATCCTTCACCTCACCATAGTGAGGGAAACCACCAATTGGATTGATACCTTTCTCAGTCCTGTCCCATCAGCCAGAGACAACAATGTTTCAGGCATAGATACTTAGCAAATCAAAATTATCTAAGGTTTGTAAAACAAATTAGTATGTTACACAAATGTCTCTGGCCTGCTAATATGATCAACCTAAAATACAACCTCTTTTCAATTGTTCAAAGGAAAGTGCCAAGAAAAATAAACTACTGTAACTGTATGATTGGGAAGAAGTTGAAAACATTATTTTGTCCAAATTTATGGTAACACATTTACAACCGTCAAGTGACACGATAATTACCTGTCATACTCAGTTATAGCAGTGTGGGACTCCTGTCCAGCTTTGCCAAGTTTGTAAACTTTCTTGTTCATTTCGGTACGGTGATGATATCCATTCTGACCAGCCCTGGCAACAGTAAATGAAACTCTAGCTGGATGCCAGGCACCAATACAAGCCACCTTGCGGAGACCCCTGTGGGTTTTACGAGGCAGACGGGTGACACCCCAACGAGTGACAACACCTTCATAACCTTTACCCTTGGTGACACCAATGATGTCAATCATTTCATCCTTCTGGAAGACAGCATCAATTGGGATTTGCTTCTCAAAAAACCCGTAGGCATAATCCACCTTCTGAGCAACAGTTCCACCATTGACCTGGATCTCCATTAGGTGAGCTTTCTTCTGCTTCAATCCCTTCATTTTCCTGATCTGTAATGTAATAAACCTCGCAAATTAAGCCTATAATCCAAAATAACTAGATTCTAGGTTGCAGAAAGCAGCACAAGATAAGCCACAGACTGTATCAAGCCAAATACCAAGACAAAAAATCAAAGTTTGTTTAATTTGTGGACTCCTAGCTATTTGAGCAGAATCAAGGTGACTTTTCAAGATTATAACTGAGACCAGAAAACACCACCATGACCAAAAACTCTCAAAAGGAAATTCAATAATCATCTAGCAAGCTAAGGGTTATTACCTGAGTGTGGGCCAAAACACGAATAACAGTGGCATATTTCTTCAACTTCTCAAGCTGGGCTTGGATGCTTTTCTTTCCTTCATCAGTCTCATACTGTTTTGAGTACTTTGTGAATGCCTTCTTCTTGGACTTGCACCAGTTCTTATAGAACCTTCTTTTCACCTCCTCACTAAGATGCTGAGCCCAAACAGTGTTCAGAGAACGCAGACCACGTGGTGTCTTAACATAACCAACGACTCCAACCACCACCATTGGGGGTGTCTCAACGATTGTAACAGCCTCGCAGGTCTCCTTCTTGTGAAGCTCTAAGAAAAGTAATTGTATAAGATTAGAAATGCTAAAACAATAAATGTAGTTCAAATAAATCCTCAAAATCTAGTTAGATAGCTGGCAAGAGTGCTTTTCTTTTAAGTTTCAATGAGATCTGATATTAAATAAACTGGATTCTTTAAAGCACAAGAACTACGTGTATATTTACTAAAATTTACTTACTTGACCCAGGTTTTTCGACCTCCCTGACAATGTGTGTCATCCCAGCCTTGTAACCCAAAAAGGCAGTAAGCTTGCAAGGCTTAGTGGGGTCATCCTTGGGGAAAGCCTTCACTGCATACCCCCAAAACATGAATATAACATGAGAAGTCTCGAATATACATGATCCGATGGATCAGACTAGTAAAACATACGAATATAAATTAATAAAGGATTAAACCTAGTTAAGAAAAATATATTCAATAAATTAGAAAACAAAATAACAGCTTGTGTTAAAGCCCTCAAATCACAATAAATCCATCTATCGTACATACTTAGAAGATCCCATTTCCAAGAAACAAAAAAAAATACTGCTCAATATCATCTAGACAGCAGCCTAGTTATAAGAATCATTCTTAGTGTCTTTTTTAATCAAATACAGAATTACTAGACCACAGTCCAGACATTTATGTCAATCTTAATTGAACATAACTGTGCCAATTCACCAGTTAGATAAAATACAGTTTCAGCATTTCTAATGACAATACAAACAGAAATAGAACAACGTAAAACAATACCCTTTCCCCTGTGACGAGAAGCTCTCTTCCTTGGAAGAAATCCCAAGGAACCATGTCTTGGGTGCTCAAACTTCCTGTGAGACATCTCTCCTCCTACATCGCCACAAAGTGAAAACAAAGAGAAAAAAAAAAAAAAACAGATCAATCAGTAACAAGCTAGAGATACGGAAGCTAAGAATGCTGAAGGGAATACGCTAGGTTTCAGATTTTCAATTTAGAACACCATTTTTCTCTACCTTCTAAACAACAAAACACAGAAAGAGAGAAAATGAGAGATAAAGAGGAGACGTAAGAGGAGGTTAGCTGCGTACCTCTCGTGCGGCGACTCACACTTTGCTCCAGAGACCCTCAATAAACCCTAGCTGCTGCTTATATAATAATCTTGTTTTCAAAAATCAGCTCCTACTTTCCTTAATTTGCCCAAGCCCACCCTGACTTTCTTTATATTGTATGAGGCCCGTCATTGCAATTTATATTTTAATTGGGCCCGTAGCCTTTAATTTGGGGCGTGTCTTTTTTTTTTTTTTTTTTTTTTTTGGTTTCAGATTTTTCATTTAAGGAACACCTATTTTCTCATACTTACACCTTCTAAAAACAACAAAACACAGAAAGAGAGGAAAAAATGAGAGATTAATAAGAGGAGACATAAAGAGGGTTAGCTGCGTACCTCTCGTGCCGGCGAACTCAACACTTCTCGCTCCAGAGACCCTCAATAAACCCTTAGACTGCTGCTCATATAATAAATTCTTGTTTTCAAAATATTCAGCTCCTACATTCACTTTATTTCCCCAGCACCAACCCTGACTTTCTCTTTATATTGTATGAGTCCCGTCATAGCACTTTATTATTTTAATTGGGCCCCGTAGCTTTAACTCTGGGTGGTGTCTTTTTTTTTTTTGGGGCGTGTCTTTTTTTTTTTTTTTTTCTTTTTCTTTTTTTACAATTTAGGGAGTTCAGAAACCTTTTTAGCCTGTTTTTACTAAACATGAAATAAAATAAAAAAAAATATTCAACTATCCTATTAGAATGCAATTATAAATTTACTGTGCGGATTAGAATGTTCATAAGTACAATTGAATGAAGATACTCCTTAGCATTCAACATATCCATTACTTTCACCGATTTAATTGATTATTTAAAACTATATTATAAATAAAGTTTTGTTAATTTATTTTAATATTTATTTAATCCCATAAATAGTTTATTTTTAAGGTAGATTTAATTTAATATAATATGAGAAAACTATTTCATAATACCACATTATCACTAATAAAAAGAAAGCAAAACATATATCACCTGTCTACAATTAAAATATATAAAATTTATTTATGAAACACCCCGAATTTTTATTTTCAAAATTTTCAAATTTAATTTAAATCACAAATCGAAAATTTTGACCGTGTGAGCTGTAAATGTAATAAAGTCTCAATTCGAGCCCAAGGTTGCGAGTTGGGCCTAAGCTCAAATATATCATAGAAATTTTCGATTTGAGAACAGTTAAATTTTCTAGAAATAATATAAAACTCCAGCAATTAATCTATTATGTATATATCTATAAATTAATTTCCTAAAAATCAAATTGATTTGTCGAAAACCAGCTTGAATTTTCTGAAAACCAAGTGAAAACCCTGCAAACCGAGTAAAAATTGAGCCGAACCATTAAATTAGACCAAATCGGTTCGAATCGAACCAGAATGGTCTAGAAGCCCCAAGATTTTTTTTCTTTTCCTTTTTTTTCTCTTTTCCCTTCTTCTTCCTTGCGCCAGCGCCAGCACGCGACCCCCCCACCCTCACCTCCTCTCGTTTTCCGACCACCTGAGCTCCTCGCCGTCGTCTCCTAGCCACAGCGTTGATCTCGTCTCTCTTCGTTTTCCGACCACCTGAGCTCCTCGCCGTCGTCTCCTAGCCACAGCGTTGATCTCGTCTCTCTCTGTTCGTCTCTGGTATGAGTGGCAGCGCAGGAGGGGTCGCGATGGGAGTTGTGTCGAGCTTTCCTGTTCCGTGACTTTCTGGCGACGCCGACTCCTCTCGCATCACGGAGAAACGCGGTCTCTCCTTCGTTCTTCCCTTCGTCTCCGGCAGCTGTTGCAGCTCAGGTGAGATGCGGTTCTCCTCCTTTGGATCGACGGCAATGGTGACAATGGCTGTTGATGCCCGTTCCGGCTAGACCAGCCACGGGCTCAGCAAACGGACGACAAAATCAAGCTCCCTACTAGATTTCGAGTTTAGGGGGTGTGGATCGCAAAATTCTGGGCGAGAACCATTTTTCCGGCCACCGTGCAAGGCGGCTAGTGGCGGCGGTCCGGTGACCGGCCGGTGACACTCCGGCGAGGCCCAAGAGGCAGAATGATCTCCTCTTCGCGTGGATCATGAAATTGAGGTCCGATTCTCAAACGGTACGCCCTAATATCTATTTCCCAATTTTTGTTTTAAACTTCAAATTTAAAACTATCAATTGATTAAGTTGAAATCAAATATAATCCTTGCTATGAAATTAATTAACTGATATAATGTAGTTACAAATTAATTTTGAACATTATCAAATAAATTACATTACTGATATAATGTAGTTACAAATTAATTTTGAACATTATCAAATAAATTACATGATTATTATTATAATTAGGTGAATTGAGGAGGAAAAATAAATTAGAATTAGTTAATTAGTTAATAGATAATCATTAGTTTAAAACTAGCCGATTGTGCATAAGAAAAATAAGGCGAATTTTAGTTGGTTAACGGTTAGATCTGAAATTTTGATAAATTAAGATTTGGGAGGCCTAGCCATTTTTGATATTGATATAAAAACTGAATTTTAATAGATAGTAGTTATAATTAGTTATTGTTAAAATATGTTTTAGCTGCTTAACAAATTAGTTACCATAAAGCTAATAATTTAGTTAACTAATGACTTAATAAATGATCTTATATGGATATTATTAGAATTAGTTTGTAAATTTTTGGTTGAGTGTCGATATTGTTGTTTTGGAAGGAGGATGGGATTTTAAATTGATTGATTGCCCGACAGATGGGCTGCGTGTATTGATTGATACAGATATAACAATATTGTGATATTTGAGCAAGCAGATAGTCCAATTTTTAGGGCAAGTGCTGCCGAAATTTCGCTAGAACTTAGTCTGGTTTTATTTAATAACATAATCAATAAGTTTATTTAGATTAACTCTATAACTTGTTATTTAATAAATAAAGTGCTCTGATTATTTTATTATTATCATGATTATTCATTTAATTATCCAATTATTTTTTTATTTCATCATTGTTGTTTATTGTTAATTTTTATTTATTTATTTAGTTATTTGCATTTAAGAATGGATGTCTATTTGTACATTGCATTACAATGTTCAACTGATCAATATGTCTACAATTAATTGCAATGTTTGATTAATTGTGTTGTGATAATGATATGCTTTGTTTGTGTGGAGTTGGGATGAAATGGGTCACCATGGGTTTGTGAGACTGTTAAAATGGGGTCACCAAAATGGGTTGTGAGACTTGTTTCTGTTTAATACGAATCCTGATTCGATTTTCTGTTATATTTTGATTCTGTTAATATGGACCTGATTCTAATTTCTGTTAGCCGGATAAATAGGAAGGATTGGCGCCCTTCAGTGTGCACCTACCCGTTACCGTTACCGTTAAACCACGAGTTGGGCTTCTCGGTCGTTCGCGCACCGGACCAGTCTAGATTTCGATCGCAAGCCTGGCAGGGTGGGCCTCCTGTGTGAGCCGCTTGATGATCTAGAATGGATGCGAAGACCACCGGGTTGTGCCTCCTTGTTGGTATGAAAAGAAGAGAGGAATAAGAAAAAACAATGAAGGGCTGGTCAAGTGGAGGATTAGAGCGGTTGGCCAAGTATGGGGATCGGCTCCCTGGTTGCACATGGTGAGAAAGGATGAGCCATGTGGGAGGACCAGCTCAATCGGGGTTTCCAGTGACGCCACTGTGACACAATTTCCACGTGATGTGAAGTATATGAAGATGTTAATGAATTGTGAGTGCTGGTTGATTTTGCCCAATGTTGTTGTGACTTGGCTGCGGTGAACATATAACTAGTCGGATGACTAGATTGACAATGTTTACACATTTGGTGTGACTCGTGTTATTGTGCAATAATTATTCTTCTTAGAAACTCACATTGGTTGATGTTTCAGGAAGTTAATGTTCTTTTAATCCGAATTAGGTTATGTTCCTTCGACTCACATGTTTTGTTTGATGTTTCAGGAAGTAAGTTTTTCTTTAATCCGATTTAGGTTATGTTCCTTCGGCGCAGAGCAATAGAGAAATTTTTCCTAGTTCCATAATTATTTTTCTATGTAATTATGTGTACCAAACTATGTATACCAAAGAGTTAGTGACTCTGCAGTTGTAGGATTTTCATATACTTAGTCATATATTAACATAGACAAAATAATTCTGTAAGCCTATATTAGAATGTGATGTATTGTAAATTGGGTCCGAACTATGGAATGCTGTAGAAGATAAACATGGGCCGAGAAATAATAAAATATATTGAGATTTATTTTTCATAATCATATGGGCTGAATGTGAAAATTTATACCGAGATAATAGATTCTAGTGTTTCAGGCTTACTACAGACTTCGGGGGCTTTAAGCTTATCTGGGCTCTAGTGCCGGTCCGGCCCATGAAATCGGATCGTGACAGTTTATTAGATGAATGTTTTGAGTATCGAATAAGCTAAAAAAAAGACTATAAAAAATTTCTTATATTTAGAATCTCAAGTATTAAATATAAAATTCATTTCAAATTTATAATTTCATTAATTTCTTCCATTATCAAAATTAAAATTATTTATAAATTTTAAAATTAATATAAAATTTTAAATAAATTTCATAAACAACTAACTATTGTTGACATCTACTATGCTTTGACTGTAAATGGAGCAAATCTTGTCAACTTTACGATTAGCTATCCTTTACCAACATTACGACAAATCGTGTTGACATTGACATAAATGCGACACCGTTTCAAATCTTAGCCAAACATAAAATCCGGTTGGGAATTAGGGCAAAACTAACGCGCATCAGCGTCGCCACCACTATAAAATGCCCAACTTACTTGACCACTACTTCGCCTTAAACCCGTCCAAAACGTGGAAGAAAGAAACCTTTTTTTTTTTAATTGCTTTCTTGAAATCGAATCAACTACTGGTTATGATCCCAGATTCTTCGTTTTGTTTTCTTGGTTGATTGAGAGTGATGAATCTTTTGTGCAAACGCAGCGCCGATCTATCTTAAGACTCGCGCTATGAGCGGCACTTCCACACGAGATTTCTGACTCTTCCTTCCATTTTTTTTTTTGACATTCTCTTCCTTCCATTTTTGTTTTCTTGTATTTCAAATCTTTAATTTTCCTTTTCTCTTTGGTGTTTGGTTCCTGAGAAAAGCCAAGAAAAGTAAAAAGAGAAAGTGAGACTCTATTGACTTGAAATACAAACCAAATTCATCTGATTCAGCTTGTGCTGTAAAAGTGATGCAGTAGGATTATTTTGCCTCACCGACATTCGTAAATTACCAAACAATTCCTAATTTGAGGAAGTCTATGGCTGAATATGATCCGTTACGATCCGTTTTAATTTCACACAGGTTGGTTTATAATCACGGTTGAATTAGGTCGCGGTTTACTGGATAAGATCCGATCTATAAATAAATTATAAATTAATTTGATTCGATGAATATTAATACTAAATTATTTACATATTAAATAGATATTATCTCTAATATAGATATTATCTCTGCCATTAGAGTATATTGTAGTTTAAAAGATGTTCTATAACTATATTACCAAATATTTTTAATTTTATTAGTTGTCTTTTTTATATTGTAGTTTAAAAGATGTTCTATAACTATATTACCAAATATTTTTAATTTTATTAGTTGTCTTTTTTATTAAGAAATTTAATTTTTCATTGTTGATTATATTATAATGATGATAATAATGATCATATTAAGAAATTTAATTTTAATATCGACCTTGAAATATAATTTATGAAATTTATTATATAATTATATTTTTAAATTATTTAAATTTTTCAGTAATCTTTTTAAAGAGTTTATTTTATTTAAAAATATTATGATTACCATCATTTATTTGACCCATAAATTTATATTGAACTCATACTTAATCAAAGTCATTTATAACCCATAGGTTCACATATTTAATGGGTTGGATTATTGACCTATATATACAGATTAGGTACTTTAAATTAATACCCGACCCACGTACAGTCTTAACTAAGTCTATAATTTATATTATTATTATAATATATATAAATGAAATTATTATTATTATAATATATATAAATGCAAAAATGGAAATAAAACATTTTCTATTTAAACAAAAAAAAATTCGTATTTATATTAATTTTTTTTTAAATTTAAATTCTGTCAATTGTATTAATTTTGTTCTAAATCTCATATTCTACCAAGGAATATAATTTTCTATTAAAAAATTTTTAACTGATTAAAAGAAATAAGTAAACAAGTTATAGTTATGTAAATTAATTGATGGTTTAGAACAAAGAGGAAGAAAATGAAGAACAGCCATGAAATTCGTTCACCAAATGCCAAACATGTAGTGATTTTTACACTTATAATAATACTAAAATGTAGTGATTTTTACACTTATAATTTCTTTTTATTACGTATTATGCATGATGACTAGTATACTCGTTATATATTCATTTTTTATACTTGTTTAGCTTTTTATTTATATAATTAGAGTATAAATTTTCATTTAAATTACAATAAATATAGTAATTTATATTAGAGTATAAATTTTCAATTTTAAGATTACAATAAATATAAGTAATTTATATATATATATATATATATATATTAAAATATTCTGTGCTAATTATATATATTTTGGCAACTGTAATCCTCATTGAAAAAAAAAATTGAATAATTGGTTTCTCTCTTAAAAGAATAACAATTTAAAAATATGGAAATATGTCATTTTATATTCTCTTCAACATATTGTGCGACTCGGCATAATAGTTTTTTATTAGATATTTTGCCTAAGGTGTGTGCTTTTTAGTATTTTTGTTTAAGGTACACGAAATATTGATTTATATTAAAAACAATCACAATAGCTTTTGATTTTAAGTTTGATAAAATTATTATTTATAAAAATCATCACATAGCTTTTATTTTAAGTTTTATAATTAATTTATAAGTTTTGTTAATAAATTTCACTATAATTTCTTTTAGTAAATAAATATACTTTAACAATTGAATAAGAAACTAATCTAATAAATTGACTTAAATATTTATAAATAATATTTTTTTTTTGTTTTTTATTTTTACTTTTTTAGCCGATCAAAATCACAAAATCATTTAAAAATTTTATTATTTAAAATTATATTCCTTAATTGAAAGAATAGAATGAATTTGATTTTTTTTTTCTTACTAATTAGAATATAATTTTTCAATAAAACATTCAAATATTAATATATTTTAAAAAACACATTCTAGTGTCCTTAAATTTTATTATTTTGAATATTAAGTTTCTAAAACTTTATTTGTCTAAGTGACATTTTCAATTAATATTTCTATAAATCATATATAGACTACACCAATACATCAATAAAATATGTGAGCATTGCAGGCGTCATTTATATTGACCACATCAGTCCTTGGGTTACTCTAACCAAGCTGCAGACGGTGGAATCTATAAAAATAATATTTTATTTCATTAAATTGAGTTGATTTCAAATTGGGATGCGCTTCTTTTTAATGGTTTTGCCAATTAACATAAATAACAACATTAATGATTTTGTTTATTCAAAAATTTTATTAATAATAAGTAATAGCTATTGGTACAGAAGCATAATAATTACAAATAGAAGAAGAAATTATAACGATTTTCTCTTTTAAAATGAAAAAAAGGAAAATGAGATTATAATTTGTTACAACTAAAAAAAGTATCTTTATGCGATATAGTATATTTAATTTAAATAAAATAAAATAATTGTAGTTAATATATGTTAGGATCAAGGTTCTATTTATAAAAATTTACGTTAAATATATAAATTTACTTTTAAACTTTGCAATTTCATTGTTATGACACATTTAATTTCGTAGAGTACTTAAGATTTTTTAACTTGTGAATTTTACATATTTTATGTCCCTCTTGATATTAGTAATAATAATTTTTAAGATTTTTATTTTTTATGTACAAAGTATTGATATTATACATATACGATTTGTACAACTTTTGAAATATAATTTTTCAGTTTTTTTAACTATCCATAGAGTGTATAATTGATATAATTTAATTAAATATGATGTTTAATAGAGTAATTTTTATAAGTATGCATTGTTTAATTGAGGGACACAATAAGTCCTCATAAAATTCAGTATATTACACCATTAATACATACTCCGGTTAAAGGTATTTTATGCATTTGCAATAAAATTTTAATCAATTTTATGTTAGGAAACAACCTAACTAAAGTGATTGGGAAGGGAAAATAGAGAGAAAAAAAAAAAGTAAAACAGAATAATAAAATGATATATTAAATTTGTCGAAAATTAGAATAGTATATATTTGATAACCTATTTATATAAGCTAACTCATTAACTAATTACTATTATATCCTAACATTTTTAGGTGAAATAAGATAAAAAATAATTTTTTACTAGTAATATTTACAATGTGATTAGTTAGCACGTGTTTTGCACGTGCCACTCCAACATACTTCTCGAACAAGATTCCGGTAGGACTAGGAGAAATCGATAATTCAATAAATAAGCTCTTGCACGTGGCAACCTGTAAAAAGCGCCTTATCCATCCAAAGGAATACGCATAGCCATGCGCTTTACATCACCCAAGTAACTCAACGTTGAAATTCACCAAACTAGACTAAATCTTTCTTCAGAATTACCATTTTACCCTTAAAATAATTGATTTGGCAGGCTACTGAAGCGAGTAGCTAATACAAAATCTACAACAGCGAGTGGTACAAGAAAAACACAACTATTGAACAAATACAATTTCCAAAAGCGGGAACAACTTCCCCGTTTTGAATTTAAACTAACAGACCTTCAAATTCCCAACGGAGGACTTAGTTACCTTCTTCACCTACTTAAGTTTAATTATCCTGAACCGATGAGAAATTCGAGTTTCAAAAAATAAACATGGATTTTCATTCTTTGAAGAGAAAGGAATTGCAGGCTCTCTGCAAGAAACATGGTTTACCTGCAAATAAAACCAACATTCAAATGGCGGATTCTTTGACTTTGACTCTAAAGGTTTGACGTTATTCATATTCTATTTAAATTTTGTTTCTTTGTTTGTAATTTTTCTTATTATTGAGTAACTCAGTGATTATTACTGTTTGTTCTGTTTGATTGCTATGGAAATGGATTAGAGGGTAAGGAAAAATCGAGATTTATATTTTCCAATTCTTTATTTAATTAAATTCTATTATCTTTTGCAAAATGATATATTGAAAAAAAAATTAAAAATTTTGTCCCACTTTTTATATATATAACTTAAATACTATTCAGATTGATTAATAGCAAGATATGCAATTTTCTAAATTGTACACAGGTAAACGATAAACCCATTTCTGGGGAAGATAGGGAACTTGTAAAGAGGAAAAAGGAAGTCAGGTTCAGTCCTGATGACGAAATACGCGAATATGAACCATCAGTGTATAGAATAGGAGGCAGAAGGACCAGGAGAACAAGCTTGGCTAATCCCGAGTTAAAGGAAATAGGAACGAGCAATCCTTCTAATAACGGTTCGGGAAAGAAGAGGGGCAGACCAAGTGAAAAAGTTGGAAATGTAGGTCGAGTCACTCGGTCTCAAGCAAAGGTTAATAAGGAGATCTCTAATTCTTTGATTGAGAGTGAGTTAAAGAGGATAGGGAGAAATGGTCTGAAGCAGAAATCTAAAGAGCCTCATAGTGTTAGGAGATCAAAAAGAAATGTAGGCAACCTTGTAGATGCAGAATTTATTGAAGTTGAAGTCGTGGGTAAGATTAGACGGTCTCAAAGGCAGTCTGTAAAGAATGATCGTGTAATTGGCGGTGAAAATGAATTTATTGGCGTTATGGACGAATCTTCAAAGGGTTTAGGTAGAAATGGTTCTAGGCGTAAATCTTTTGCCTGCATTAATGATAAGGTGGGAAAAGATGGAGAAAAGGTGTTCACGGAGGACAGAAAGAGATTGAGAAATACAGATTTGAAAGTAGCTAATGAAGTTAAAGCTACTTTGCAAACTAGAGAAGATATTGAGAAGGCTTCTCTCCCTGCTGCTGGCCTACGGAGGTCGAGGCGCAAAACTGCAGTGTTGAACTCTTCTTCTGTCACTGTTGAAGAGAGGACAGGAAAAGTTGTTCTTGCTGGCAAAGTGAAGCAACTAAACAAAGAAGTTTCAGGAAGAGAAGCCTCTTTGACTAATGAAGTTCGAAGGAGGTCTACTAGACGCAGTTCAGTAGCAATCACTGATAAAATGAATGAAGTTGCTGCTAGACTTGGGCGGCGGAAAAGAAAATTTGAACATGAAGCTATTCACGAGACGGAAACGTCCATGGTTTTGGATAAACCCTTAGTTGGACAACCTCCTAGACTCTCTACACGATTTGCTTCTGAATCTGTTGAGAAGAAGCAAAAATCCTCATTAAATATGCCAATTGTAATAAAAGAAACTACATTTAGTAAAACTTCACAAAGTGAAGATTCTGGATCGGTTATGACAGATGTCAAAAGCTTGGGGAAGAAAGGGGAAGCCAAAAGCAAATCCACTGGAAAAAGTAATATTGCTCTGCAATCTGACACTGGGGAACAGATAGGTATTGTAACAGATTCTGAGCAAACTTTGTTTGCAATTCCAATCAAGTTGGCAAGTGCTTCTACAGAAGAAACATCAACAGTTGCTAATAATAATTTGGTTGTTTATGAGAAGAACATTGATTTGAAGGATGACAGAGGAAAATCGATCTCAAATGATTGTATCGATGGTGGTGCAGATGATCAATCATCTCGAACGTTTGATAGCAGTGCAAATTTAGTTGGTAATAATTCAGCTGAAATTAAATTTGCCAGAGTTCAAGAAAAAACTTGTGATGTAGTTTTGCTATTTGATGGTTTCTTAAGTGCAAATCCACCAGCTTTTGCAGGTAACAGAATTTCTATGAAAGGATGATTTTGAATGTCTTTAGTGTTTACTAACTATGTTCTTAATCTATAGGTGAAAGCTTCAATTCCTTAGAATCGGAGAAAGAGTCAGCAATAGAGGAAATAATAAAGGGCAAGAATGGGCACGATGGAACTAACGGTATCATTAATCACTCAACTGAAGTTGATTGCGTCTCTATTCAGGGAGATGGAGTGCATGACCTAAATAGAACTGAACAGGATAATACAACGGAAGAAATTGAGCAGAAAATAGTTCATGATAACGGGAGTTCATTACCAGCAGTCAGAACAGATATTGTTACAAAGAGCACAAAAGATGTATTCCTGGAAAGTGATGGTGATGTTTCTTCTACGGCAGTTGGAAAAATACATGGTCAAGGAGATGGAGTCGATACTCTCAAAAAGACTGAACACGATGATACAACAGATAAACTTCAGTATGAAGCGGTACCTTGTACTGGGAAAGCAAGCTTGTTTACTTCTGAGAACAGTGTTATCCAATTTGTTGATGAAGAGGGAAATGCCAGTGATGCTGCTGAGCTACCAAGAACGAGTTTCGCAAATGAACATCAATGTGGGAAAGCTACATATCTGTTTACACCAGAAGTGGAGGATACCAACGAATATCAAAATTTTTCTACTACCAGTGTTGATTTAAAATGTAAGAATCCATCAACTCTTATATGTTATTTGAATCGTTTAATGTGCTTTTTCCTTTGTCTTGTAATGGACCATTATTTTAAAATGCTTGTTGTTACATTTGTTGCAGCCCTTCATATTGGATGCACAACTTCAAAAGATAACTGTGAACGTCAACAAGGTTTGTTCCGTACTTACTACTTTTCAAGAATTGGATACTCTTTTGGTGGTTCTCTAATAATGTTTAATTGGACATAAAAAAATTTCTAAGATTTTCAAAAGGATTATTGAACAATGTCTGCGGGCAAGAGAATCTAAGATTTGCCTTCTGTAAGACTTCATACTATAACTTGATGGGCTTTCGTTCTAATTGTCATTGGGTTAGTTCTCATGCAAAATTTTTTTTCTTTTGGAGAACGGAAAACAACATTACCACAAGTTTTTTACTTTTCTTGACAACATTCTTAATCACTTATAACCATGCTATAGAATTTTTTTTTTTTTCTTTCTCTCCTGCTTACTCGAATTCATATGTTACAACTTTGTAGATATTGCAGATGAGAATACAGGAATGGCTAATTCAAATTGTGAAGTTGAAAAGAATGTTTTGGAAGAAGCACTAGTAGATCATTCACCTCAATTTAATCTAGAAGAAGTGCAAGATAGAAAAGAGAGCAATACTGCAATAACAAAGAACTATAATGATGATGTCTTCTGTCAACAAGGTTTTGTAGATTGCATGGCTGGGAGAAAAGAAGTTAATTTTGACAGTAATGGTGGTCAACCATTTTCAATGGAAGCATCCTCCGAACCAATTATTCAAGAACAGCCTTCTGAGAAAGAATCAGCTGTAGAGGGGAAGTGGAGTATTAATTCTATCAAAGAGGTTGTAAACAGAAGTGGTAAAGTTGTGGAAGGACAGTTGAATGCAGATCAGCGTGAAGAGGTTGTAAGAGAGGGAAATGCAGAGTGTTCTTGGGTAACTAAGCTTTCAGACCATGATGGTAGTGAGGAAGTGGTTAGAAAGGTGAATGGCAGTGTTGATGAAATTTTGTCTCAAACTACTTGTCAAGAAAATGAAATATCTTCTGGAAAGAATGTTGAATTGATTGCAAAGTCTTCCGTCAGCATCAAAAGGATTGACAGGAGGGAGGAGAAAGAAAAGTCATGTGAAAAGAGAGATTTAAAGGTTATAACTTCTGAGTATTTCATTGTTGAGCACTTGGAAGATAAGAGGGTTCCAGAATCATGTGATGGTCTATGTGAAAATGATGAAGTAGCTGATGAAGAAACACGCACGGTGACAATGAGCATACAGGCGGCAATAGATGAGGTTGCGGGTGGTATGCAATCAAATAGCACAGCAGTACCCGGTAAAACGGTTTCAAACTTTGGAGATGAGTTATTGAATATTAAAGATTCTAGTCTGGTTGCTTTGGATGAGCTTGCATCTACTAATTTTAGGAGCATTGATAAGACATATAGTGGGGCCGTGGACACGGAAAGTCAATTTGAAGGCAAGGCAGTTTATGTTGACAGTCTCAGAGAGAAATACGTCATGGAGTCTGGCACAGGTGATTTTATAGATTTGAACGCGGATGTCAAAGCTGCACATACAAGGGTAAATTTTGGAAGAAAAGATGACATTTTTGAAGTTAAGGACATCAACAGTGATGCTGAGAAGGAATTTGAGAATACTTTTTTCTCATACCGTGGTTATCATCTTTGCCTTTTCTCTCTGAAACATTTAATTTATGATGATCCTAGAATGCGAATTTCTTTTTTACCTGAAACTGTCTAAAAGTAATTAGTATTGATCTTAGTCTCTTTTTTTTTTTTTTTTTTTTTATAATTGAAGCAAGTTAATTTAATTCTTTCCCTATTGAATTTAGTAGACAAACCTAATTTGGTAACTACATTAGGATTGAGACAGATGAAGGAAAAATACTTTTTTTTTTTTTTTTTTTTTTATTAATTGAAGCAAGTTAATTTATTCTTTCCCTATGTGAATTTAGTAGACAACCTATTTGGTAACTACATTAGGATTGAGACAGACTGAAGGGAAAAATACTTTGAATAACTATCCAACAGGTTGCTAGACAACAACTTTAAGCCGCAAGGGCATCGTAAGGAAAATAATCTGGGAATAGAATGACTGTATTTCTGTTGGAATGCAGTGATGCACATCCATATTATTTGTTATAAAACTCCTTGTTTCTTAACAGCAGATTCTGTTGGACAGTTTTGACAAGTATACAAATTTTACCTATTCTTTTTCTCCTTCCTTTGAGTCATTTGATGCAAAATGGCATGAATTCCCCTAACTAATAATTATATCTCTTGGATGGGCAGAAGTTACGTCCTTCAAGATTCAATCTGAATCTGCCATGTTCACTAAGCGGGAGTCCAATTTGATTCAAGGGAATGGAGAACAACAAGGGAGATTTGCAGAATCTGATGAGTATACCTTGGATGACAATTCAGGAAGCAAGGATTCCGATCAGATAATGCATGCAGAACAAGGTGTAGTTGAAAAATCTGAAGGGGAAAACTTAGGAGCCAAGGATTTTGAGCGTAATGTGCCAGTAGAAGATATTACCAATATTGAGAAAGCTGGGAAAGTTGCTGAAATGAATTTTGTTGAGGTTTTCCGCTCTGTTACAGATGAACCCATATTTGGGGATAGGTTTAATGAAGTATGTTCTGCCAAGCAACATTTTGTTTATCTTCAGAATCATGGGGATAAGAGGGTTGATAATTCTCTCTCTGCTGCACGTGAAGGGATTTGTGAAGATGCTCCTAAAGTTAATGATAAGAAAAATGATGATTTAGACAAGTGCATTGCAAAACGTTCTCCTGATAACAATATTTCCTCTTCTGGTTTTCAAAGCATCAGCGAAAATGGTGCATATTCTGAAGATAAAGAAGTTTGCACAGCAACCTGTGGAGATATTGATAAACAAGAAGATGTGCAAGTTAGAGAGGCTGCTTTGTCAGTTTTTTCGGATGATGCATCACATGATTCCTATTGTGGGAAAACTGAAATTGCTTCAGGTGGTTTTATTACACAGCAGAATACAAATGGATCTTATGGTAAGTGATACCTCCTACTGTAGTGTTGCAAGAACGTGTTATTTTGAAGAGATTTATATCTAAGAAGATTGGTTTGAATATGATAAAGAAAGTATTTTGATATCAGCTTAGCTTCTCACTACGTGAATTATTGAATAGTATTACAGTATATGTTTACAATATCCTCGGTTTCTTAATTTGGATATGAACTTTTTTTTGTGGGAAATGCAGAAGAGGTCAAGGATCAAGTGATGGAGGATGGTGGAACTATAAATGGAGAAAATGGCAGGAATCAGATGGCTTGTGAGGATCTGCATGATCCTATAGATAGTTTGAGCCCAAGAAACAGTGTAGGAGATCATCAGGACGTCGCTAAGGAACAACTTAATGTGCATCAAGGCATCAGTGATAATGGTGCATATGCAGAAGGCAGAAAAGTTTGCCCGGCAACCCCTGGAGAGTTTGACGAACTAGAAGAGGTAGGAACAGTTGGAGAAACTGCTTTATCAGTTTTTTCAGATGACACATCACATGAAACAGTGGGGTCCATACTATCAAGTTGCAGCAAGTGGGAAGGCAGCAGACCCGCAGAAATTCTATTATTTGCTGATAACTTTTGTGGTAAACCTGAATTTGTATCAGGTACTTCTTTTACACAGAAGAATTCTCAAGCATTTCATGGTAATTGATCCCAACACCTTATTGTCTCTTCAAAGTAGTATATTGGCGGAGCTTTTTCTACAAAATTTGGTTTGAATTTGATAGACTAGAAACTTGATATAAACTTAGCTTAACTACCAGAATTCTGAGTTGGCTTTACAGCAGGCTAATATTTTTCTTACTTTGTTAACTTGAGATATCCTTTTTATGTGTAAAATTGATTAGAGTTTGAGGATCAAGAGCATAAAGAAATTTTATTAACAGAGAAAAGTGGAACTCAGATAGCTTGTGAAGATCTAAAATATCCTGCAGATGGTTCAAGCCTAGGAAATAAAGTGAGAAATCATCAGGAGGCTGTGAAAGATCAACTTAATGTGCATCAAGATATTGAAACAGCTTTAACGGATGATCATGATTCTGTAATTCTAAACAAACTCTTACGTGATAATAAAAATATGATCCACTCTGCAGAGGGTGGGGAAGCGCATTGTTTGAACGAGCTTGAAGATGAGCTTCCATCTGTTACTGATTCTAAGAAAGCTGCCAACTTTGAAAGCCCTGATGCAATTTCTCCATTCAAAAATGAGCCTGTTGTTGATTCCAAGACTATTTCTGCAGTTAGAGCTTCTTCTTATAAGGGTAGGTACTTAATGCTTTAATTAAAGGTCAATAAAAGATTAATGCTATTACGACTTGGTTATGCAATTTTTAACAATTTTGCTATCCAAACTGCCAGAAAATGAAGCCCTGGAGCTGAATTTGTTTTTCGGGATGGGAGAAGAATATGATATTGAAGAACCAAGAGAACAGGCATCACAAGTCAATTTGACAAGTGAGGAAGCTAGAGAGTCACCAGAAAAAATAATGATTATCGATTCACCTGCTAAACAAGTTGCTGAAGACCAACATGGTGAATGTGAAGATCAAATAGAAGGCCATTACCTTCCAAATTCAGATGAGGCTAATTTTGACAAAGCTAAAGAGCCGCAGATTCAGGCTAGTGTGTCTAACGTTTTTGATGACATGCAAGATTTTATCTTTTCTGGGTTTCAAGAAAATAGATCGGACAAGACCGAGTCAAATGCCAATTTCATTGTTGAAAATGAGGGAGAAGCAACAGAGTTGACAGATGTTTTGCCAAAAACATGTCAAACGGCACTGGACCAATCTTCTGGGGTTTGTCAAGGTACAACCCTTTTTATCTGAAGTTCGTGTTATCTTTTTTTGTTCTTGGATTTAGGCACAAGAAAATATTCACATAGAAATTATTTGTAATACCTGCTTTCAATTTGATAGATAGAATCACAGAAAATATGATAAAATTAACTTAGCTTCACTCTACCATAGTTCTTAATTGGCATATGTGAATAACTTTTCTTGTAGATAAACATTTTAAGTGTGCATTGCAGAAGAGCTCGAGGATCAAATGTTGAAGGATCAAGAAATTATAGCAGGAGAAAATGATGGAGCTCTGATAGCTTTTGAGAATCTAAATGATTCTACAGATGGTCGAAGCCTAGATAACAATGCAAGAAATCACCAGGAGGATGCTAAAGAGCAACTTAACGACTGTCAAGCTAGTGGAGCAGATTTAATGGATGTTCATGATTGTTTAACTCTAAGAAAACTATTTCCCAACTTTGAAGACCTAAACGCTATTCCTACCAAAAATGAGGCAGTGGCTGACTGCAAGATTATATCTGCTTCTAGTGGTTCTCCCTTAAATGGTAGGTACATAATGCCTGAAGTAAAGGAGTCCAGTATAGATCCTTTGATGTTATTGAAGCTTGGTTTTGCAGTCCCTAACAATTTTTCATCTCTTTAAATATCAGAAAATGAAGCCTTTGAATATGAGGAAAAGCAAAGTGAGCAGGCACCACAAATCAATTTGATAAGTAAGGATGCTGGAGTGTTGCCTGGAAATGCAATTTTTATTGAATCCTCTGCTACACAAGTCATTGAAGATAAACAAACTGAACCTGAGTATCTAATGGAAGTCAGTAACCTTGCAGAGAACAATTTTGAACAGGACAAAGATTTACAAGAAAATGAACCTGTAGAGGTCAAGGAAAATGCTTTTCATGATACTGTTTTATTTGAGCAAACACTGGATTGCGATCCAAGCAATTTAAAAGAAGATCTGATTGCTAATCTTATTGGTGAAAGTGAGGAAGAAATGAAGTTGGTAAAGGATGTCCCAGAAATAGGTGAAACGAAAGTGGATCATCAATCTGCAGTGCTATCTTCTGGGGTTGGTCAAGGTAAAAACTCGTTACCAAAACATTTTATTTTCTTTTGTTTGCAGTTTGCACTTGTTCCTTAACATGTTATGAATTTTCTGTCAGACTTCACTGCTGGAGATGGTAAAAGCTGCCAAGGCATGTTTCAATCAGCTAAAAAGGCAAGTCCATTGAGGAACTTGACTGGCTTTATTCAAGGAACACCCCAAAAGGTTTTTGACTCATGTGCTATTAACGAGAATGCACTGAGCATGAAGAAGGTCCAAGTTGGTAGTCTGACAGCCCCTAAGACCTTGATAAAGAGGCGTCCTCTGGAGGATATTAGCAAGAAATAGAAATTATTGTTCTTGCTCATTGGATATTTTATTTACTCTTTTATTTGTGTTTCTTTTTGTCTTAATATCAGCATATCTCATGCATTATTTGTAAAGAAAGGTATGGAACAAGTTGATCAACATATATAGTTTCTAGTTGCTCAGAAACTAATGTGAACGAAACCATAGGACACTGAAGTTAAACGTTTTATTTACCCATATAGCATTTGATTTGTCTAAGTTTAAGCAACTAGTGTATGTGATATTTCTGGTTGCACTTGGAGAGTTGAAAGTTTTTGAAGTTATGATTCTCCTTGAGATTTATTTCTAGAAGCAATTGTTCATGCACGTGGCAATCGCAGAACATAAATTCGGACAAATATAAAACTCAATCCATTTCTGAGGAGGGATAGTTCCAAGAAAAGAAGCAATTTTGTATTTGTTCTTCCTTGAGAAGGGGATTATGGTATATAATTTATGTGAAAGCTTGTTCTCTGAAATTACAGACAGAACTAATAGCAACCAGAAAATCCACATGTATCAAAAGAATGAATATCAAATAGGCAAAACAGGTGACTATATGTCTATGCCCTTATATCTACACCACCCCCCACCCTAATTTTCCTCGAGAGCTTATTGAAGAAGAACCAAACTGTTTTAAAGGATGCCTTTCAACTATCATGAAAAATATAGCTTTCTTATGCATGCCTAAAATGACTTTCTACATTTAAACTCAAAATCTAACCTTCTATATCATGTACCTTAGTCACAATTTAGCCCACAAATTTCTAACACAATACCATCTTTCGACAAAAATGGGTTGACCCGAACCCACAAAAGTGAGAATATTGAAGCTAGAAGTATCGCCCAGACAACAACAATGGTGGGAACCCGGTCTTGTTTCGCCATCAGTCCTTTGAGGAATGGATAAAGATGGGCAATGACCCAGACAGCAAAGAATAACCTACCAAAGAGTGGACCCCATGAATCATAACCGTTACCAATGGCATCTCCAACTCCGACCATGATGCCGATTATGTTTATGATAAGCAAGGTCATGGGAGGGATCAACAGGGATGTCCATTTAAACACGTAGAGCTCGGAAAATTCCCCGTCATCTGCTGCTTTAGAAGTAACTGTAAAATTAGTATTAACACCTGCCAAGACCTTAAGCAGACCTTGAAAAAGAGCAAATAGATGGGATGAGGTTCCACCAATCACCCAAAACTGCTCATTTCTCCACCAGTCATGTATGCCAACACCTCCCCATTGCATTTCAAGTATGCCAGTTGCAGCTATGGAAATGAAGAGGGCTATGAAAATGAGACCTGCATAGTTACTTATCTGCATTCACATGTAGACAATATTCGTGAGGAAATCTTGCAAATTACTGAAACTAAGCTTAAATTTTAGAAATAAAAAGACATTAGGTTGGTGACAAAAGGGAATACCTCAGGGACAATGAATTTCCCCGTAACAAGGCAAACAGCTGGCAATGTACAGTAGACAAGCAAGGGAATTGATGTCAATGGGTACACAACTGAGTTTATGTATGAAAAGCGCTCCAGCGGTTTCAATCCATTCCCATATCCATACCATATTGGACAATGCCTACTCAACAAAATCTCGACAGAACCTAGTGCCCATCGGAGAACCTGGTGTAGACGATCTGAAAGGTTTATTGGAGCTGATCCCTTAAATGCAGGTCTGTCTGGTATGCAATATACAGATCGCCAACCATGGCAATGCATCTTGAAGCCTGTCAATATATCCTCAGTGACAGAACCATAGATCCACCCGACCTAGAATATAATTAAAATTTATACAAGAGCTTTAAAGAAAGCCTTGGGAAACAGAACATTGAGTTTGGAATATTGACTTATGGCATATATGTACCTCTTTTCCCCATTCAGTTTTGTCTTCATATCCACAGCTAATGACATGAATAGCCTCTTTCAAAAGAGATGCAGAAGTTGCTTCTTTTGGAATACCGCCTTCTTCCATGAGAGTTGATGCTATAAAAACTGGTGACTGTCCAAATTTTTTCTCAAATTTTACTTGGGACATTAACTCTGATTTGTCATTATCTATTCCTGCATTGAAAATGCAATTACTATATAAACATACAACTAAAGATCAGTAAAACCATAGAGAAAAAAAAGAGCACCAAGTAAAATTGCTAAATGTAGTTAATTCAGTCGAGAAAATTTAAGATCGAATTAAGAGGTGCCAAAGTGTGAAGGAAAGCTCATTTGTTATATAGAGGTGTCAACTTCATCAGCAAGCTTTATACCCTCACCTTCAATACCCTCCTCGATATTTTCTAATGCATATATCTGCTTGTTAGCCTCCTTGTTCTTCATCTTTTTCTCATTTGATTTTGCTTTCTTATTCTTCTTCTTTCTAGATTTGCAACAGCAGCAACAACACCATCTTGGCCAGCAATTACACGTCTTCCCTGGTGGCTTCTTCTTGATGGGCGCATCATATCCATAAAGTGCCTGCCTCCTGAAGACACATCCAGTACCAACATATATAGGACCTTGGATCCCATCCAATCCTTTCATGTTGATCTGCAATTATAAAAAAAATCAGTCTCCTCAAGACAATAAAACAGGTATATTTGTGTTTACCATACAGCAGTATTGAGATAGTTACATACATCAAAGAATACAACATTCCGATTGGAGTATCTATCATGACGGTCAATCCCATCAAATCTTTGAGGAAATTGTACATAACATACTTTCTTTCCAGATGTTGGATCCATCATAAAGCACATGGCTTCACGAAGTGCCTTACTGTTGTTTATATAGTGATCACAATCAACATTCAGAAGGTATGGAGCATTTGTTATGATTGCAGATACCCTCACCTTCATTAACCAGCCAAAACAAAACAGTTAGATATGGGAAAACATTGATAAACTGGCCGAATAAGTTAGAGAGGGAGGAAGCTCTACCAAAGCATTCATTGCCCCGGCCTTTTTGTGGTGATCAAATCCTGGTCTCTTCTCACGAGACACATAAACTAGACGAGGCAATTCATTTCCTTCAAGATCATGAACACCGTTACGACCCAAGAAAACCTGAAGAGAGATAATGAGTTTTAGATCACTAAAATTTTCATCATCTTAGTATAAGGTTGAGCCAGATGCATAACATGGAACACGCATGATACTAACGAATACATTCAAATAACTTCTTTACCTGAATCATTCCAGGATGATCCCTGACATTATTCCCAGGCCAAGGAGTCCCATCCTGCATTGTCCAACCATCCTCAGGAACCTTCTGTGCCATGGCAACCAATCCATTTATTCGAACTTTAAACTCTTCATATTCTCTCTGCACCAACACATGGAACCAATGAAAAGAAAAAAAAAATCATTATTTGGAGACAACCAAAGATGTTTATATCCAGGAGAGTAATTTAACATTTGTACAAACTCTAAAGGGAAAATCCAAAAACCTTCATGGCACGGCGTTCCCTAATGAATGTTGGATCTACTTTATCTTTCAAATAGTCAACCTTCTGGGCAAAGTACCATTCTGGGGCCCTGGGTTCAATTTTGAACTTCTTGCAGAAAGGGACCCACTTTCTTGCAAATTCGGATGTTTCTGAGAGTGCTTCAAAGGTAAGCATGGCAGCACCATCATCTGAGACATAGCACGCAACTTTGTCTACTGGATAATCTACAGAAAGAATGGACAAAACTGTGTTTGCAGTAATGAGTGGAGGTTCTTTCAAAGGATCAACAGTACTAACAAATATGTCTATAGCAGCCAACTCAGATGGTTTCCCCTCTTTCTCATACCTGTTAACAAATCTTAAACATTAAAATGTGAAATTGCCAACGCATGCTACCATCAGAGAGAAAAGAATGTCTACCTCAATGATAATCGATCAAGATATGTTTCACGCTTAATGGGGTACCATTTAGGGAACTGATCAAATATCCAAGATATGGCAAACCATATTTCACAAATTATCGACGTTAGCCACAATCCATAAGCATCATTGACAGGGTGGAGAATTCTGTAGTGAAAGAAGAGGCCAAGAATTGCAAGCCGGAGAATAACTATCATTCTATAAGGATTTATCTTGCTGGATGAGATCGGTAACTTCCTTGATAGAGGCTGCCTCCCTTCATCCATCCTACCAAAGCATATAAATAAATTAATTGCTATAAAATGGACTATTAGCAGAATCAATTCAAACAAAAAAAACACAGTAAAAAAATTGGATCTTTGCTTCCTAGACCAGTTTAAGCAATGAAATTGCAGAATACTGCCACTTAAAACAAAAACCAACCCGTAATCACAAACAAGTTGGGATCAACTATATGAATTTTTGGTTTCTATTGTGCTTTATTTACAATTAAGTCCACTCTTACGTCAAGAATTAGGTAATGTCTAGAATCCTGCCACTTATGATAGGCAAACTTTTGCAATGTGCAAGAATTTAATCTAATAAATTCTGGGCACATATACCAAAGACATGCCTAATTGCACTCTTTTGGTGCCTAAAATGTCTTGCTTAACAAACGCACACAAGTATGCAGTATGCCTGCATAGTGCGTACTATTATGAGATACTAAATATCTTCATTTTGTCAGTTTCATTGCAGTTACATTACAGCTTTATTGCTAAGGCATAGTTGTGAAAAGCCTGCAGTCATATCCAAATGTTTTTACATTCTGATAGGTTTCATTTGCAGCCCCACATCCATGGTGAAACCTGGTACTTATAGCATTGTGCCAATACAACACATTTACATGCATGGAGTTCAAGCTATCTGAAAAAGATATTAAGTTACTTAATTGCAATAAATTAGATACAATTCAGCCAATTCAATGAGAAAGCTGAGAAAATGACTTACATTGGCAAATCAGGATCATCCAATTCATCTCCACCATCCTTTCCACCTTGATGCTTAACCACCTGAAGTTTTTCATTCTGCTTTTTCTTCCACTCCTCCATTCTCTCCTTCCATGCAATGGTTCCATACCCATACACTGCCAAGTCTTTCTTAGGATCCATTGCCCTTGGTGGTACTGCAGCATCACACAAAGTAAGCAAAACTAAGCAAGGGAATAACAAATCTAAAAAGCAATCAGAATCAAATGAATTTCAGAAATATTAGACTTACAAGACATTGGTGAATCAGGAAATGGCAATGGGTGAATCCGTTTCCCACAAAATGGTGGTATAATAAGGGCATGCTTATCAGAGGAAATACCAACATCCTACACCAAAAGAGTCACAATAACACCAAATGAATAGCTAGCTATAAATTGTGATTATATTCCAAGAATAGAGTACCAACGACAAATTAAAATATGAGTTATAAATAATAATTACATTGAAGACCCAAAAAAAGAAGAAAACTTCCATAAAAACACAATTCACCTCTTCACGATAAGTGAGGAGAGGAATCCCAGGAGCTGCAGAAACAGAATCCGACTCAGATGGTGTTCCAAACTCTGAAACATTTGCATGTGTACTCCTGCCGATATTAAGGTGAGCAGAGAGCATAGCCTCAGCAATATGTTGAGGGTCTCTTCTGTCATGAGCAGAAATATCAAACTCATTCTCCAAATCATCTATATCTTCCTCTTCTTCATCCCCTTCAACTCTAGGGCTCCCTGCAATAGCTCAGGTTTTTAGTAATCACTAAACTGCTATGACGGGTGGCAAGAAACAAAATGAACAACAGAACAAACAAGCGAGAGACTAACCTTTAATTCGCTTATATCTGGTTTTGCATTGAGGACAGGCTTGGTTTCCCTCTCTTCTTTCATACTCGTAGCAATGTCTACAAACAGGGAATGCACATTCATTACAAGCAACAAAAGGCTCCCCATCTCTTGTAAACTCTATCTCATCCCCACAGATCTGGCAAATTTGCCCACTCAGTTCTTCAACAGAAGTCACCTGCAATTGGAAAACACCGTGTCAACATAAACTCAATAAGATTGTAGAGCATCAAACCAAAAGTTACAAAAGTGAATTTTAACGATTCATTTCACTCAAGGATTTGTAATCAGATTATTCATGCAGAACCAAGTTGTATTGACTGGCTCTGAAATCTAGAAACTAAAGAGGAAGAAAAAACAGTAACTAATTGATGATGAAAAATTTTGAGAAACATACATTAGCACATGGATAAACAAAAGAAAATGCATATTTTGCATAAATACAATGGTTTAAACTACTAATTTTTCGTCAACAGTAAACTTAAAAGGTATCGAATGAGGCATTGGATTAAAAGGACAGGGGGAACCATCACAAAACAATAGTTATAGCTTTGAAACCAACTTGTAACATTGAGCTTCATACAAAATCAATTGTTACCGCGTAAATAACTTCAAAATGGGCCAATGGATATCTTCAAACCGTAGGAATGGGTTAAAGAAATACTTTAAAAGACTCAAAACCAACACATTTCTGATTTCTGAAGCTAAAACTCTTCAAAGTTTAACAACAGCAGATATCTGAAGAGCACTTACTCTTGAAATCTCATCAGCATTGATGAGAACAAACTCGTTTCTGTTGTGAGAACCTGCAATGAGTCTCCCTTTCGTTTCCATGAAGCCAAAAATAGAAAGCTTTGAAACTCAACTCAGTACCTTCACTGTATCAACCCCTTTTCTTCATTCATCACTCAAAACCCACTAAGCACAAAGCTCTCTTTAACTCTCTCCCTCACTCGCTCTCTTTCACAGCTTTAGCCCACTCTTGTAGGCTCCCGTTACAAGAAACACCAAACAACCTCACATCCCATTATAGTATTAATGACAGAGAGAGAAAGAAAGAGAGGAGAGATAAAGAAATAGAAAAAGAATTTTAGAAATGCCAATAAACGATAAAATAATAAGAGAAAATGAGAAATTGGACAAAAGTATTTTATTAAAAAAAAGAACAATAACAATAATTATAATAATAACAACAGTGTCTTTGTTAGCGTTTGTTGGTGAATGATTCCTTTCTTCAAAGACCCAGCTTTCCACTAGACGGGTTCTCTGTGTTAAGGTCATTGGTCTTGATCTGTGACACCATTTTGTTCATTTCTTGGAATATAAAATTACAGAGACAAAAAGTAAATTTTTAAAGAGAGAAAGAGAAAGTCTTCTTATTTATTTTTAATTTGAAAAAATAAAAGAGAAAGAGAAGAATCTAACAAAATGCAGTTCAACACAGAAGGAGACGAGATAGAGACGGGGACAAGAGAAGAGATCAGGACTGAGGAGTTACCTCACTGTATGTATATGCACATACGGTATAAATACTCTACCTGGATTAAATAAAGAAATGGAAATGATGTTTGATGGGGACCCAGAATTTCAATTTTACAATGGTGAAAACAGAGCTGCCGGTGGTGGGACTAGAGGGTGGTACTCCATCGCTAGTGGTATTGTGGTGGTGATTGATGGGTATTTTTGTAATTTGCGTTGCCGGTCAACTGTATTGTGAGCAGTCAAAGGAGAGATAATAGTTTTTTTTTAAGAGTGAAAAGAGAATGTGTTTGTTTTCACTTTTCAAAGACGAGTTATATTATATCAGAACGAAAGTGCCACGTGTGGCTCGTGAAAATGGTGTTTTCTGGCACGAAATAGATATAAAAAAATATATTTGATATATATTTAGTTTACTTTTTAAAAGTAATGGTAAAATAGATACAAAAAATCTTTAATTTACTAAAATTTTATACAACAAAAATACAAATTTATAAATTCTTAGTTTTAAAAGAGATTTATTTAGAACTTAAAAAAAAAGAGATTTATTTATTAATGAGATGTAGTAATTCTCTCACATTCTTTATATTCTTTATATGAAAATTGAGAAGTGAAATCTCAGGTTTGAGTGCAAAACGAAAGATGCAAAATTTCTAAAAATCATCTTTAAACAAATTTTAAAAGAGTTCTATCTATTAATTACATATGGTCTAATTAGTCTTCTCACATTATTCATACAAGAAATCTCAAATTCTGAGCGAATTTGATTTAAAAATTAACGGGTTAAGAATTCAAAATTTAGAGTGATCATTTTTAATTACTTGAATGTCAATCTTGGCAATCACTTTTTTCATTTAATTATTTTTCATTTAAATTTCTATTGTATTGCAATAAATGGAAATTATTTAATTTCTTGCTCTAATGATTTCATATGCGACCAAAATAGCCTTATGTTGTGGGAAACGTTTCTTTGTTTTTGTATCTGTATACGTTTTAATGCCTTTGTAACAGAAGAGGAAAGCAAATTGAATGCTTGTTCTGAATACCTAATTCACTCACTTTATTGACAAAAAGTAATTGCAACAAAATGTATTACATCGCTATTCCTAAAAATAACAAAATAATAAACAACAAAAAGCTCTTTCCTTTCATTTTTTTTTTTTTTTTTTTATAACCGTTCTTTGTTTTTGTTATCTGTAATACGTTTTAAATGCCTTTGTAACAGAAGAGGAAAAGCAAATTGAATGCCTTGTTCTGATACCTAATTCAACTCATTTATTGACAAAAATAATTGCAACAAAATGTATTACATCGCTATTCCTAAAAAATAACAAAATAATAAACAACAAAAAGCTCTTTCCTTTCATTTTTTTTTTTTTTTTTTGGGTTCTAATTCTTTATTTCTATATTTTCATTTTTTTTTTTTTTTTTTGGGTTCTATTCTTTATTTCTATATAAGTGTTATGTGTATAGCTTGGCATGGAAGTAAAGTATTGTATTGGTGCGCATGGGTATTTTTATTTTATATATAATATGTTAATGTGGGTTCAAGGTTTAGGTTAATGTAATTGGTAGTTATTACTTAATACTCAAGGATGTTAAGGTTATGCATACAAGGAATGCACCTTTGCTTTTAGCTTTCTACATAGAAAATGTTGTCTTTTTTTTTTTTAATTATTTTACAAAGGAAAAAAAAAAGTAATAATCTATATATAATTTTGGTTAGCTTGATTGATTATGTTTTTTTCTGTGCAAGCATATATTAATATGTATGCTTTCTTCTTGTTCTTCTTCTTTTTCTTTTTTTTTTAAGAATTGAAATGGGTTCTATAATTAGGATGATTCTCTCAAATTTCATAATTTCTAATATTTTATCTGATTTAAATATGAGATTTTAAAGATAAACATTTTACATTTAACTATTTGGATATTTTACTTTGATTAATCTATATGTTAAATGATGTTTTTCCAATGTTACATTTGATACAATAACTACTTTTATAAATAAAATTTAATTTTGAGATAAAAGATAATTTGATCAGATTACTATTTGCTTTATTATAATTTAGGAGAATTAATTGTTTCAATCCCGTGCAAAAACTTTAAATGAATTATAGTTCTTGACAGAGGGGATATTTTGTTACTGAGTGATGAATTATTCTTATTAATGAAATTTTAATGCAATTGTACTACAATCAATATGATGAGATTTTAACTCTTAAGAGATTGTTGAATGTAAAGATTCAACATTGAGGATAAGAATGGTTGGTTCATTGAATCAGTGATTTGGGAAAGGAAAATGGAATCAGGACTTACTTGAATATTTAAAATTGTGGTTTTGATTCCAATTTAATTGGTTTTGGATTAATTTCCTTTCTTATCTATGATTCAAGTCGATTCTGATTTCGATTTCAATTCGACCTCTTTTTAATTTAAATGGAGAAAAATAAGAAAAGACGCAAACGACCCTTTTGATTGTTAGGCTCATAAGTTAGTTTTTTTTTTTAAAAAAAAATGAGATCACCAAAAGCACTGATACTATCAGTTTCAGTCCAAAAACTTTTGTGGAATTTGATGGAATAGGCCAAAACTTGGCTTTCTAATCAATTTTGATTTGATTCAAGATCAATATTTTTGGATTGACAGTCCAAGCCTTTTTTCAATTTGGTTTTGATTCAAATCAGACCAGTGGCTACACATGATGAAGAACCTCTTTAGACTTGTTTAGTAAGGGTATTAATTTAATTTTAACAGACAAAAAGATTGGAAGCATTTTATGTTAAAACTCTATTGTATTTTTTTTCAATATTCAAAATTCACTGGTCCGACTAATTCAGATTTGACTTAGCTCAGGTCTACAAAAGGCCATCCTTCCGAGTATTTAAAGGAACTTCATTCCTCAGGTTCGAATTCAAGACTTTTTGATTTGTTGTGCTTTTTCCTTTTCTCTAGTAATTGCTTCTATAATTTTCTTTTTGAAAGGTTTGCTTTTGGAATTTTTTAACCACCAAAAAAAAGGAAAGAGAAAGACTTTGCATAAGCTGTATTTAGCCAAGTCTAATGGGTTTTTATACTGAAAAGGAAAAACAAGCCTCTTTGGTTTCTTTATTTGAAAGAAGACTTTATATTTTAAACTCATAAATTATATGCATTTGGTATAAAATAAATAAATAAAGAATTTTGCTAAATGGCACAATCTGCACTCATTTACAATTACATCCTTAGTATGACGTCAATAATATCTAAACTGCTAAAAAATTGTTTAAGGACATAAATTGTGTCAAAAATATTTTCCGATAAATATATCGTATTGTGCTTATTATAAAAGGAGTAAATGTATTTTTAGATACACTATAAATTATTTGAATCATTTAATTATTTAATACCAATTAAATAACTTTCAATTTCAAGTTTAAGTTCACCCACTTGAGCTTTCGTATTATAATTGATTAATTTGTAGTTGACATTTCTTCTTCCATAGATTTAGATCTATCTATTAATATATATTTATAAATAAAACGTGCATTAGCATTTCAAGTAATATAAATTTAAGTAGCAACTAAATTCTAATATTGCCACATTGATGTTGCAACTAACTTATGTTTAAAATAATCATAGTTGGATTAGTAAATGGATATGTATATTTATGTTTTTTAAAGTAAAATATTAAAAAATAATTTTTAATTTTTGTACATATTAAAAAAATAAATTATTAAGTAATTGGCAGATAAAAGAGATTTGTTCACAAATCAATTTTTTTTTAAAAAAATAAAAAGTCCGTCTAATATGTAATTAGTATCTATAATTTTTTTATAGAAAAAATTTACCTAAACCGCCCCATTTATGGACCAAACAAATAAAAACAAAGATTTTTCAAAAAATATTTTATTTTTTTTTAAGTATATAGCTAGAAACATCTCGTTTTAATAAAAGTCTTTAATTTTATTAATTTGGTATGAATTCCATCTAAATAAATTATTTATTTCGGGGAAAAAAAAAAGTGTCGGTAGCCATAAATTCCAGGTTAAGAAGAGAAGAAGAATAAAGCCAATACACTTAATCTCAAATCTTATCATGGGTTATGATAAAGAAAGTGATTGAGCAACTAATGATTGTTTCTGTTTCTCTTTTGTCATATATATTCTATGTATGGATAATAGATTCCAAAAGAGTGGTTGTGATTTATTTATTTATTTAGTTTTATAAATCATGTAATTTAAGAATAAAGAAAAGCCCTTTGCCAATTATACATATATATGTTCTAGCACATTATGATATTAGTGGGAGAATCCAAAGAATTTTTTTTTTAAAAAAAAATATTAAAAATAGATGTGTGTATATGAATATTTATATTTCTTTCTTTTTTTTTTTCCATTTAAAAAAAAATTTGGCATTGCAAGCGGGTGATCTCTAGATGCTTTACTAATAAAAAATTTAATAGCAAATGTTGTTTTATTTTACTTTTTTTCTGATAAAAATAAAAAAAAATTTATAGTTCATAAAACTTTATACATAAAAACCAAAATATTAAATGGAGGGAAATAGGAGAGAATATATATGTAAATTTGATTTCACGTTCCAAACTACTCAAAGTGCAATCCTTCTTCTATAAATTTTATTTATATTTTTAGAAAAGACAATTTTTTTTTACAATTTTATTCAATTTTTAATTGTATAAATTGATACCTTGTATTAATTTATTTTTACAGTCGCACTCCATCCCTCTTTCATCAAATTTTCGCTGATGTGGCAGCTAAGTCAGTCCTGTGCATGCACACTTAATCGACAGCTAATTGAATTTTCCACTATATAAAACTTCAATCATCTTTAGAAAAAAAAAAAAAATAAGAAACTTTTTCAAAAGTATAAAACATTTTTTTTACTTTGGCAAGTTATTATAATCTTATAAATTTATATTTTTTTAATTTGTTAATTATTGTTAGTCATTACCACCACTCACCGTTCATCACCGGCCACCACCATCGATCAACGACTTTCATAATTTACCACTTTTTGCATTATTCTCATATTTAATTATAAAATTTTTAAAATACCCAATTTATATTATATTATTATTATGGTATTATGAGTTAAATATTTTAATATTTTTAACTCATTTTTAATATTGCAATAACTAATTTCAATAATGCAACCAAACAATAGAAATATTGCAACCACTAATTTAATAATAAGTCATTTGAAATATTTTTAAAAATAAATTATTTTCTGAAAACAGACGGAGCTCCCTCCATTAGATTAAAGTTAAAAAGAAAATATTCAAGTTTCAAAGTTTCAAAAAAAAAAAAAAAAAAAAAAAATATATATATATATATATATTATATATGAGTAGTAGTACAATCCCATCCTGAGAAGTCAGCACATAATTGGGGAAATGAAACAAAAACAAGAACATCTAAAGATTTAGTAATGTGTCATTTAATTTCTGTTTGCTCTAATTATATATATATATATATATATATATGAGTAGGTAGTACAATCACCATCCTGAGAAGTCAGCACATATTTGGGAATGAAACAAAAACAAGAACATCTAAAGATTTAGTTAATGTGTCATTTTTAATTTCTGTTTGTCTCAATTGAAAATAAACTTTCTAACCCGTTTAGAATTCTAATATAATCCAAAAATTAATTTCATGTCTTACTTAATAGATTCATAGTTTCAACTACATTAATTAATATGTTATAAATAGATAACAAATCACTATTAATTACAAAATCTAGGTTCATATTTTGATTAAATAAATTAATAAACCAATTAAGTTAATTAGAAATCCTTTCAAAGAAAAAAAAAGTTAATTAGGAATCATATGTATGGTTGAGATTTCATTTTCACTATAGGGTTTGTCAAGATGTTAGACAGCCATCAATAGTGACATGTATGGTGTGAAAAAAGCCTTACGTGCATATTTCAACTGAATGGATATCCTAACAACAAATGTATTGCACCGACAGTTTCCTCACCCTTCTTCTGCTTCTTCACAATTATGTACGTTTTAGGAGAAAATTAAATTAATTTTTTCTTTCTTTTCAAGTAGTACAGACAATAATTTTATATTGGTGATATTTGAAATAGTAAAATTAGGATGCTAACGAATCAGGTACGAGTAGATTTTTGGATATCCATAATTAAGTCGCTAGATAAAATATATATTTATCCTGCATTGTGATACGACGGAGCGGGTTCAAATTAGATTTTATGAGGAAAATAAAGAAATATTAAAAATATAGGCTTTATTTAAAAAAAATAAATGGAGTTGATTGAGCTTTATTTCTAATAATCTATATCTACTCCATCTTTAAATTATAATATAAGTGTGTGGCTTTAATCATAATTAATTGCTTAATTTAATTATTTTCTTTTGAGAGTTGATTTTTCTATTAAAAATATGAAAAAATAGATTATACTAGAACTAGAGCACTTTTTTAGGAGAAAAGGATTGCAATATTGAAGTCAGCAATTCGATAAACAAAATCAACAATAAGCACTCAATCGGTTATTTTAAAACGTTTAGATACTCAAATGAAAATGATCAGACACTCAAATAAAAGAAATTGAAAAGTCCAAACACTAAAATTATCATCATCCCCATTTTAGTTTCTAAGAGTTTCACCATTGGACTAGGCAATATCCCTTATATGTGGTTGTTCTTTGTCTTCAAACTTCACCATCAAAAGGGGCACAGTTTCCTTTTCTTGAGAATAAAATCTTTTGCAATGGGAGACACTTTTTTATTTTTTTTGAAATTTGGGCAATGGAACACTTCATATGAAAGAAAAAGCAATGAAAAGAATCAATAATTTTGAAGAATTGGACCATACATAGCATTAGACAACTAGATTTCTTTTGTGCAACTCAACCCTATACTTGTCAAAATTGTCCCTTTGATACCTCTTCTTCTTCTTCTTCTTCTTCCTTTTTAGACTTTTGCTTAGCTGACCAAAATTGCTAGTAGTGTAGTTTCTACTTCAAGGGAAACAGTCCCCTCCCTTGGAGCATGTCAAAAAGGCCATCCAATTGGGTGTCCATGACCCTTTTTATGATGGCAAATTGGTCATGCACTCACTTTTATTTATTGTTTCTATTTTGGCTAGGTACTAGTGGGATTGAACAAGCATCTTCTTTTAAGTATTTCCCTTTTAGATAATGTAATTTTTCTTTTTTTTTTTTTCAATCAAGATTAGCATTTTGGAAAGCTAATTAAGATTGTATTCCCCTATTTTTATTTCTTTTTTAAAGGTAGAAGATCATGTCCATTTGACCATTTGGGCATATTCTTTGTTTATACTTTTTTTATTGCACATGAGAAAAAATCATAAAAGGAAAAACAATTATCAAAATAGGGTTTAATTAGAGAGAGATCCATAATTTTATTTCAATAAAAGCAAACAAAAACTTAACTAGTCTAGTCCATAACCCCACTTATGAACCAAACCAATGAAATTAAAAAATTTTATTGAAACAATTGTATTTCTAACCATACACTTGAAAAAAAGAGATAAAGTCGAAACAATTTTTTAAAAAATTCTTAGTTTCATTGGTTTAGTTCATAAATGGAGCCATGGACCAAACTAACTATGTTTTTTTTAATATTTAAAAGGTATCAGGAGAATAATAAGAACACTAATTAAATTGTTAAGAGAATAGTGGAATATACTAAATCTTTTCAAAGGACATTGGTGAAGGCACTTTGCATCTGTCTCAAAGTTTATTACACTATACATATACACACATTACTTTTAGAAACCTAACATATGCTAAGATAAAGATTAAATTCATAATTATTACATCATACAAAACAAACATTAATTATTAGCTTAATAACAAATCTGAAGAAAACATCAAGTTAATAATTAGTTTAATAATAATATTTCTTGCTTATAATAGAAGCTTACGTCAAATCGTTAATGTCAAAGAACATAATCACTTCCCCAAAATGTAAATTTTTTTATTGTTAATATTATCTGAGTTATTAATTTATTATATGAATGCTATGCTACCATTAGTTTATTAGTATTAATTTTGAAAAAAAATATTTATTTATACCTAGTATATGGACTCATCCATATACTAAAACAATGGCCATTTGTCAATTAAAAAAATTATTATCATTTATTAGTATTTTGTCTTTTTCTTCGAGCCAACATGCTTATTCCAAATGTTTTTATTTTATTAATTTGATATGCATAATGCATACACCAAATTTCGATAAGTGTTACTTATTAATTGTTTCTCAATTGATTAAGCTTTCAATTTTAATTTTGATTTAAATTTCATTTTGATATAAACTTCAGTCTCATAATTAATTTGAATCTCACATAACTTAAGGAAATATAATTAATATGGTTAAATTATAATTTTTACTTATTTTTTCTAATAAACCTTTATATTATTAATTATTAAATGATTATAGTATTTTATTACAATTAAACTAGTCAAAATTATGCTGAAACTAATCGATATTTGACTTTTTTACTATAAAACTTAATGCAATAAAAATTAAGAATTAGTCTAATATTGATGGCAATAATAATAGCTTTGTTAATGAAAATTAAAAATACAGATTAAATAGAAATATAATAGAAAATTCAAAATTATTCTCTTCAATTAAAAAAAAGTATAATTATTATCGGAGACAATGAAAGTCTTCAATACAAAATAAGATTATTATCCAAGATAAATAATAAAAAAAGAAAGTAGTGTAAAAATTATTTAATGAATGGCATAAACTATTTGTAGATGAGATGAGATAAGATGACATTTTATGACATTGAATACATTGTGTATCTCCAATGTAACTATGAATTGTGGTTGATGTATTTTTATGATAGAAATTATGGATTGTGACGGGGCTGAATATGTATTTATTGATATTATATTTTAAAAATGGTTTTTTAATATACGAAAAAGAAATTAATTTTAGTGCAATAAAAAATTTAAGCGCAAATAAAAGAGAATGCATAAAGAAACATAAAAAATAAATAAATAAATAAATAGAAAAAAATAAAAAGCTGAGTCATAGACCCTCTGAAAATAAATAATATATCTTTATTTTGACACATCAGACTTACAAATTAAACAGATAATAATATTTAAAATATTTTTTATTTTTAACTTTCAATTTTTTTAAACGGGAGAAATAAGATAGCGCAGTAAGCGGTTGCATTGAAGATATTTTTAGAAAAATAACACTCCAGACATGGATAACAATCCAGACATGAAAAACACTCAGACATGCCACGTTTAGAATATACGTAAGCAATGGGTCCCAGATTCAGACATGTTTACACGTGTTAAATGACAGCTAGATAGGTTCTGTTTTCGTCGGTTGAAAGCGACGCACGCCACGTCTTACAATATCTAAAAGGTTAAAATTACAGTCACTGTCACTGACAAAAATGGCTTGGTTAAAAACCAATTGAAGCACTCCAACTCAACTTGGATTGTAAAAAGAGTAATGTGAAACAATACTTTTAATATGGGACCGGATATTAAACCGACTTAAACGAGTGGATACCAGTTGGATCGGATCAAGTCAATTCAACCGAATTTGTTTAGTTTTTAATTTTTTGTAATTTGGCTATAAAAATTTAATAAAATATATTCATAAATAATTTTGTTGAAAAGTAATAATGTAATTATAAATATATAATTATTCTCAAACTACTCATTATTTAATATTAATTTATGACCACTAATTTTTATATTATTTATTATCCACATCAAATATTATATTGTATATATAATATAATAATATACGTATCAAAATATAAATATAGTAATATTTAAATCATTCATAAATCACAAAGAAATTTAAAACTATTTGTGTGATAATTAAGTTATTTTTTTATTATTTTATTAAATAACATAAATAACTATTCATTATAAAATAAGAATTTTAAAAAAATTGGATACACCTTATTGAAGTTGATTTTTCAAAGAAAATTAGATTATTTATTTGTAATTTTTGGACCTATTATTTATGAAATTTAGTGAATTTCAAGGTATGAGTTTTTAAGAGGAAAAATTTATAGGTCCCAAAATTTAAATCTATGACCTTTTGAAGAAGTATTTTTATGCTTTATCCATTTGATCCATTTAGTTTATAGAAAAAAATTTAATTTTTTTTATTTAAAATTAAAGCTATCCGGTTTGTAGTAAAACATCATATCATACTGAACCAGACCATAAATTATTTTTGAGTTATTGTTGCAAATAAAAAAAATATATATTTTTACCCTTTCTTAAGTATAGCTTTTTATTATTGAGTAAATAAAAAATAATAAAAAAAAAATTTCAAATATCGTTTGAATATAAAATTATATTCACATTTAATAAGTACAATATTTATATTTACCGATATAGAAATATGATATTTGAAACGTGAAACTAAAACAATTAAGAAGTTATTTATTTATTTTTTATTATAGCTATATTATTAATAAAAAAAATAATAATTAGGTGTTTTTTATTTTTAACATATAGATATAATGAAAAAAAATTATATATTATTAATTTAATTTTTATGCCATACTTTGTGATTTTTTTAGTAAGTTAAGCAAATTTACTTATTTAATTATTAATTATTAATTTTTTATTTTAAAATTTTAATCTATGCAACATAAATTGAATAAATTAATGATGTTTAAATTTCATGATGTCTAAAAAGTTATGAAATATTTTTTAGTTTGCAATTGAGAATGCTATTGGTATAAAAAGTTAGAAATTGGTATGAAATTGATAGAAAGGTCAAGATTAGCCATAGAACTGTGTGCAAATTTCAAAGAGCTTCACAAAAAGTAAATTTAATTTGGGCACGTCCATTAATTAACATACACATATTGGATAAAATTTTATGGTACTGCAAACTTTTTTAAAGACTTTATTATATTTTAAAGTTATGAATTTTGGTAATATTGTATATTTCTTCACACTAACATTAATATTCTTTTGATGTTTTAATTTTTATATGTAAAATATTAATTTAATGCAAATAATATAATTTTTGCAATAATAATTTTCACATTTTTTAATTATTCAATAAGTACTTAATCAATCTAATTTTATAAACTTAAGCGTTTTATATAATAATATTAAAAGTTAAAGTGTTTATAGGTGCAATTTTGTAAGTTAATATGTTTTTTTACGTAAAGTATAATAAATGTGAGTTTATGCATTTGGCCTTGATTGAAATGTGATATAAAGTTATATAACTAAAGTCCATATTAAATAATAAATTTGATCAAAAGTAACTTAATTTAATTTCAATTTGAGTATCTTAATTTAATTTAATATCAAATGTATCCAAGTATGACTTAATTTAATTTCAAATGGGATGTCTTTATTTAATTTAACTTCAAGTGTAACCAAGTGCAACTTAATTTAATTTTCAATTAGAGTCTCTTAATTTTTATCTACTTCTAAGTATGACTTAATCAAATGTTGTCAAATGTGACTTAATCAATTGGTAACTTAATTTAATTTCAATTTAGGTATCTTAATTTAATTTAATTTACATTTATGAGCAAATGTTACTTAATTAACTCAGAATTAATCTAATTCCAATTTGAGTGTCTTAATTTAACTTAATTCAATCCATGCATAACCAAATGCGACTGAATCAAGTATGACTTGATTTAATTCAAATTAGAGTGTCTTAATTTCAAACATGACTTAATTAGTTGTAACTTAATCTAATTTCAATTTGGATTTCTTAATTTAATTTGATCAAATATTACGCTTTTTACTATCATTTTCATCAAACATTAAAGAGAATAATGTTTCATAATTTGCTTCCTCAAACTATGAACATTAGTGTAAATGCTAAGTCATTGAAAACTATTATAAATAATAGATATACTATTCTGATCTTAGTTAAAACACTAAATATTACATAAAAGCTATTACCGAATATTACCTTAATAGATTGTGATTTGATTTATTTCCAACTTGGAAGTCTTAATTTAATTTAATTCCACATATGACTAAGTGTGACCTAATCTAAGTTACATTTGGGTGTCTTATATTAGTGTTAGGATATGCCTTAACCCATATCTCAATGTGTATGTTTGTAAACATTTCCTCTTTTATGCAATAAAATTATACATTTTTAATGAATGTGTTTATTATATTAAACATATAAGTCTTAAGCAAATTATTAGAGAATCTATTCACAAGACGATGTGCATATGAATGACAGATTCACTACTACATATACTTTAAATAGTTCATGGTCATAAGACATGTTGTTGGGCACGACTAATCCAGAACCTCTATCGGTTTTCCATGATTAGTATGAGATGCTGATGATTATGGAAATAGTGAGTCTCACACTGTTTGATTGGAAGAGAATCAGAATGCAAATACGATGATCTCACATGGAGGTTTACTACTTGTCAATAATTTATCATCCTAGTCATCAGTCTTTGGACCAAGGTAATACAATGATCTCACATATAGGTGATTAGGATTTGATACTGCTTTCATACATATGCTATGTATGTGTATGTGGA
Source organism: Jatropha curcas (assembly GCF_014843425.1). Next base: position 945,442 of record NW_023591768.1, read on the forward strand.
CGTTGCTGATCGTAGTCAATCATATAGGGGAGATATATATATATTTAGCCAAGATGAGATTTGTTATCTCGTGTAAACAATTATCATTACCTGATATATGTTTGCTTATAAATAAAAATAACAAAAAAATATTTTTAGTGGAAAACAATTATCTTTGCATATTTCTCTTTTGACATATGTGATGACATTTGTCTAGCTTTTGTGTTGCTTGTTTCCACTTAATAATAATTAATTGACATGCAAATTTGATATGAGATATAAAAAAAGACGTAATAGTTTGGACATGCTTTGTTATTATTACTTTCTTTCATCTTTTTATTGTTTTTTGGTAAGTGTTACTAAATAACAAACAATAATGATTGAAAGACCATTGCTAGGTTTTTTTTTATATATATAATTAATTACTTTAGGTAGTTATTGCTTCCTTGATTTTATTGAGCTTCGTTTAAAGTATATTTTGTAGGATTTTAATTAAGAATTAACCAGTTATGCAAACAATTTGAAGCTGAAAAAGACAAGAAAAAGAGATATAATCTCAAGAGACAATACGGTTCTGTTATCCAATTTTAACCGTTATAGTATATGTTAGTTGTTGTAGTAGTTATCAACTGTTTTACTAGCTGTTAATGGTTAGATACTAGTTGTTAGTTGTTTTTATAGCGGTTTAAAATAAAAGTGTTTGGTAAAAATAAGTGTTTGATTGACTGTTTAATATATAAAAAAAAGATAATATCATAGAGAACAAAACAAAGAGAAGTGATGAGCATAAATTTGATAAAAAATTTATAAAACGCTAAACATCAACGAAGATAATGTTTTATGAAATACTACCTCAAACTTTAAACGTTTAAAATAAATGTGATATTACCGAACACAATAATTAATTAAAATAATATTTTAATATAATCAAAATACTAAACACTATTTCAAACGCTCTAGAATAGAAATAGCACGATTTGCCCGTGTTATATTGCGCCCCCCTATTAGTGAAATTCATGGATTTTTATTTGGGCTGTATTTAATTATTTAGCCCATATCATGTGCTGAGATTTGGACTTGTAGCTGCATGTATGTTTGTATTCAACCACGTACATAATTGTCTTATTTGAATTTCTATTCTATTTGGACACTTTTGACTCCTAATTTGGGAAGGAATTGGTGATTCAATGCTTTCCAAATGCGATTTGATTTCTTTCTCAACTGAGAAAAATTATTTTTTCTAATGAGATTCAAAGAAGCGTAGAATATTGATATTTATATAAAGGGAATTATATCATAAGAGAAGATATTCCATAATCTTTATACTTTTACTTTCTATATCGCTTTTTCTTTTTAAAGACTTCAAACAAGATTTTTATAGAGTTAAGATTCAAAGAAGCAATTCAAATCAAGCCAAGCGTCTATAAAGTTTTTCTTCTTAAACTTTATTTGTAGTTATTCTCATCATGTTTATTTTTACAAGTTTGTTTGGGTTTAATTTCTTTATAATGTTGAACTAGTAAATTTTGTTGCTAGAAATTTAATATAGCTTAATTCGATTTCCAATTTATGATATTAGATTTGATTTTTTTATGATAAAGTTTATTATTGTGTTTAATATTTTCAATCTTAGTTATTTTTTTAGATTGATTTATTTCAATAATTGCTATCGGAAGAAAGAAAGTTTATTCATAAGAAAAAAAAAATGAAAACAATAACTTAATGCAAGAGTTAAGATTTGACTTTTCAGAGTATTTTTCTTAAATAATCATTGATTTTAATGATTTAATTCGTATTTGATTATAGCTATCGAGAAATAGGTAATGAGTTGAAATAAAATAATTAATAAATTTGAGAAAGATTATTAATAAATTTAGGATTATTTCTTTTCTCGTGAAGAATTAATTTGATTATTAAACTAATGAAATAATTTGAAGGACTGATAGTAGAGATGCTTAGCTGCAGAAACCTAGCATATTGAGAAATTTGAAGGCCATGAATAATTAAAAGGTAAAACTTTCAGCTTTTGGGTAAAAAAAAAAAAAAAAAAAAATTTCTCGTGAAGAAAATTAATGATTATTAAACTAATGAAAATAATTTGAGGGACTGAATAGTAAGAGATGCTTAGCTGCAGAAACCTAGCATATTGAGAAATTTGAAAGGCAATGAATTAATTAAAAGGTAAAACTTTCAGCTTTTGGGTAAAAAAAAACAAAAAAAAAAAATCAAGCCTTCAAAAAAAAAAAAAAAAAATCAAGCCTCAAAAAATCCCAAATGGTATTTTTATAGTTGGAGATAGCTACAACCGTAGGGTTTTTTTTTTTTTATTATTATTATTATTTTTGAAAGAGCTACAATGGTAGTTCGTAACGCGAAGATGAAGCCATTTCATGTAGGTGTGCAATCTTCTGATATAAAGATTGGTATGTCATTTGACCATGGGTATCATTTGATTCACGTAATAGTATAGAATAGCATGATTTTTGAAACATTTATGCATAATAGGTTTATATTGAATAATGATTCTTAGTTTTGATTCATGTACTCTCCCAGATCGAAATTCTGAATACACAATAACTTATGTTATGAATTAATTCTATGGAGCTGAAGAATATTTTCTCCCTCCCGTTAAGTTGGATAGTTTTTTATTTTTTTATTTTCATTTCAGATGATGCTTTTAAAAAATCAAAATAACATTAATTATTTTATTTCAATGTTATCATTGTCTAAATATTTGCAGTAAACTTCATAGGCTTAATATACATTTATACCCCGAACTTTGGAGTTTGTTGCACTTATGCTCTAATTTGAATTTTGTGACAGCCGTATCCTAAAATAAAAGGTTGAGAGTATTTACACTCCACAATTAAATTAATAGTTGACTTTGCAATAAAAAATATATTTTCATGAGACCATAACTGGGCTCGGGTTAATTTAACTAGAATTTAAATCCAAACTCGAAATATTACTTGTAAGGAGGAAAAAAAAAATTCTAATTTAAAATAGCTATCATCTATCACTTGAAGACATAATTGATTATTGCAAAATTTTGCTTTCATAGAAAGCAGTTAATTCATAGAAAGCATTTCGAGTTCGAACATTGACTTCAAAATTGGTATGTTGATTTTTTTTCATTTTAATTCTTATATGTTTATATATATTGATAGACATATATGGTATTATGTATTAATTTATATATTTATTGTACGTGAGAAGTATAGTTGAAAATAAATTTTGAAAAACAAAAAGTTTAACAATTTGATAATCCTAGGATTTGATGAATTTGGAATGATTTATGCATATTTAGAATTTATGTTGTAACTAACATTAGCCCGTGCACCTCCATTATTTTTACAATATACATATATTAATATTATTTAAACTAAAAAATCTATTTAATTAGTTTTGTTTTATAATTTGAACCAACCAGCAACATCGAAAGTTTTATAATTTGAACCAACCAGCAACATCGAAAGGTAATGATGTTAGTGGTGATATTTCTCATTATTCACAAATAAAAAATGGATTTTGCATTAGGCTACGTGAAAATATATTTTTTATTACAAATCAATCCTTAATTTAATTTTAGGGTGTAAACACTCTTAACTTTCTCTTTTAGAGTGTGGTTATCGTAAAGTTTAAATGAATATTAAATGAGTATTAATTAAGGTGAAATTATATGGCGGTCATAATAAGTTGAAATTACACTAAACCACAAAGGTCGAAATGGAATAGCATGGTACGCCAACTTGATTATGAGATGAACTTCATTTTTAATATTTTATCACATAATGAATTTGTTGTTGAATATGTATTAAGTAGGGGGAAAAAAAATACTTTTGATAACATAATTAAGAACATAAATATTTATGGAGGTGAAATTAAATTCTAGGTAAACTTTATCAATAAGGCAATCGTGGAGCTAATAGTTGGATTCACAACCCATCCTATCTTCCCCACTCGTGTGCAAGGAATAAGAAGGTGGTTTAATGATACCTAAAGTACAATTTCATAAGAAAAAATCAAAACCCTAAATCCAAATTATAAAATAAAATGAAACAAAAGCGAAAAAAGTGTTAGATAAAATGTTGGCTTCAAATGATGACCAATCATGAAATAAAGAAAAAGGTAAGAGCCTCTCCATTGCCAATTGGATCTTAATATATAGTTAGTGGTGAAGAAAACTATGCAAGATAGTTGCATTTCATTATGATCAATGAGACATGAAATCATTTTTTTTAAAAAATAAAATTTCATATTCTTCTACTAATTTTTTAATTTTTGGGGGCAAAAGCTAAACTTTTTAGTGCTTGCATTAAGAATGTTTGACACGTGGTGGATTGAGTAAAAGTGTGGATACATGTGGTTGGGTTATTATCATCCCTTATAGATAATTAAAAAATTAGGCCAATTTGATTAATATACCTCAAATTCAATTAATAGAAACCATTATTAATGATCGTCCAATACCTAATTACCTAAACTAAGAGCCTACCATGCATGCACATTAGTGTTCCTGGACAAGGTTTTTGCCTTTTTGGGCAGGGTGATTGGTAATGGCCTCCAAAATCTGGTTCGTCATGGACTAGACTAATGAAGCCCATAATGTCTATTGGGCTCTTTAGGTCCTTGAGGAGAATATAATTATATAAAGACTTCTCGTCGTAGAACATTTATCGTACTACGACCACGTTTAATTCCCGAAATAACATTAAAAATAGAGAAAACAAAATAATTATTCTATATAAATAGTTTTGTATAGAAAATTTAGTTTAAAATTAGATTTGAAATAAGATTCTATATAAATAATTACTGCACTTTGGAAATCTGTGCGTTGTCTCCCAAATCCAAATAACATTCGAATCCTTTTATGGAGAGCTATGGTCTAGCTCATGGTTTAGCTAGGAACGCTCTTAAAATTTTCTTTCTCTGTTGTAATTTTTATTCCAAGCAGAGTTGGCTGAAGAAATACTTATCTGTGTAGCCTTTTAGTTTTAATTCATAATTTCTAACTTCTGATAAATAATTAAAAAATTAATAAAGTAATACTAATAGTGATATCTTTGGTGTTATTTTATTAATTAATTGCTCATTTACTATGGTGATTCAGATAATAATGATTTTGGTCTTTCAATTTAAATAATTAAAAAGAAATTCACTAATAAAGGGTTATTTCATAAAAAAAAAAATCACTAATACAAGGTTGAAAAGAGTGGTAAAACGTAAGATGACATCACGTGGGGCTTTTTCACATGTTTTCTTTTTTTTTTTTTTTTTTTTTTTTTTTTTTTTTTTTTTTTGCAGATTAATCATAAATATCTAAATTGGTGCGTGATGAATGATTAGATGTAAGAAAGAGATGATTAAGTGGTGTCAGATACAACAATATCTCACCTTTTATGAGTTTATCTCTATCCACCTCACTTTTCATTTCCATCTGCATATCTGATTTCCGACATGAGCCATGATTGCAAACATGTCTTGGGCCTATGTCATTGGAAAAGCTATACAAATAATTGCACAACTCTTATGGAAAATGTATGTAGATTATATAAATTAGCTTCTTTTTTTTTCTTTTTTTTTCTTTCTTTCTTTCTTTTTTTTTTTTTTTTTTTTTAATCCATAGCTATACGTTGCTATCTAATCTTCATGTGCGTAAGAAAGTAGAGATACATATCAAGTAACTTTGGGCGTTAGGTTTGTGAATTGAGGCTGTAATTCTATATAATTAATTAATAACCTCAACTAATGTTATAACAAATAAATAGTGTCAATTTTGTGTGGACCAAATTCCATCAACCTTTATGTTTGAGCAAGTTAACAGCGATTCAGTGTACAAAACACTTTACATGACTGACACTCGATTAAAGAAATTTTTTAATTTATCTATGAGTAATTCGACACTCTTATTTTTTCCTTAATCGAGGTTGAGAAATTGATCCTTATGGATGGAGCAATGGACCGACCCGATACGAGCAAGATTTAATTTTAATTCAATAGGGTAGGAATACCAATGTTAATGAAAAAATAAATAAAATTTTTAATCTATTTAAAAAAAAAAAACAAAAGAGGGAATTTTCTTGATTCTAAAAACAGACTTTAATTGGCAAAAAAGAAGTAAAATAAGAACACTACATTATAAAACAAATTCTACCCTTCTAAAATTCAAGAGAGAGGAAGCTTTCACTTTGTAGAAAATCAAGATTAAAGACAGTTCATTTCTTTTTTTTTTAATAAATTTCAAAAAGAGGTAGTAAAGACACAATAGTATCATCAATTAATAGACCTAATCAAAATCTGTTCCCTAACATTTTGGGCATCTAATATCTTAACAAGATAATTAAGGTTAGGTTGAGGAAGTCAATACAGTAGTTTTCACCAATAAATATAAAATGAAATAGGTCAAATTGCAAAATATAATTTATTGAAAATAATTAAACTCATAGAAACATATCCAAAATTAACATTATTTTATAATTAGATACATAAAAAGAGAACCAGACAGTATATATGATCTGGTTTAGTAAAGGATTCTCAATATTCCAGTTTAGGGTAATTAAACAACATGGATATCGTGAAACCATTACACACAGCACACAAAATAGATATATAATTATATTTAATTAAAAGAGATGGTGGTGTTTCTTTCCATGAGCTTCCTCATCTTCCTTTTTGGCTTCTTTCTTCTCATGATGCTCATGCAAGACAAATCCTCCGGCTCCCACGGCAGCCGTCGCCGCGATCTCCTCCTTTAATTTATGGCTGTGGCCATGCTCTGGGTCTTTTTTAGCCTCATGCTTCTCATGCTGCATATCAGTAGATAAATATAAATCTCCCCATTACTTAAAAAGAAACAGAATTAAATTTTTTTTTCTCAATAAAAATATTAAAATAAATAGTGAGCACTATGAATTGCACAACTGGGTTTTTATATAATAAAATATTAGTAAATATAAAAGAAAAACTCTTTTTAAGCCATGGTTAACATTAATTTGATTTAATTACCAAAGCGTAAGCGCCGGCAGCAGCCGCGCCTAGCTCGCCGAGGTGCTCAAGATGCTTGTGGTGTTTCTCCTCCTTCTTGTGGTCAACTTCTCCTCCTCCTTCGCCTTCCTTGTGGTGGTGGAAGAGGTGGTGGTGCTGTTTCTCTTCTGCCATGGTGGTGGACCGATGGTTAGTGTGTCTTTGTTGCAATGTGGAAATTCAGTTTGGAGAAATGGGGCTATTTATGGCTGTTGGAAGCGAAATTGACGGAGTATATTTTTTTATTTTTTATTTTTTGTTTTTCAATTAGTGAGCTGTATATGATTGTCAGAAATTAATAGGAACCCTTTTATTATACTAATATAATACTTATCTATATATCATCTACTTTTCCACGTCCCCACATATAATTATATAAATATTATCCAATTAATTATATAATTAGTAACTGTCTCCTAAGACAATAATGACATAATTTTTAGAAAATAATATGAATTAGTATTATTTTATTTTTTTAATTTTCAACGAGTAGCTCTATGCCTATTTTTAGAGTACGAAATTGATCTCATTTTAGTGATTATGACAATCTCTCTCCCTATTAATGTGTGTGCATAGATGTATGTGTGAGATTAGTAAAGAGAGGGAACGTTTAGACCGGAAAAAAAATAATCATGCTAAATTTTTTTATTGGAAAAAAAATTTTAAGATTTTAATTTTATTGGATAAAAAAATAAAGAAAATTGTATTTGATTAATCATATTGATTTCCTGTTTAAATCTAAATTTTATTGATTAATTAATATGTTAATAAAATAAAAAATATTTAACAAAATGACAAACATTAATTAATTATAAATATTAATTTAATTAGGAATTTCAAGAGAAAATTAAAAAATTAACAAGAAAAATATTTAATTTTCTTTTAAAAACTATGAATAAATTGCAAAATAGATCCGTAACAAAATCCTAAAATTCTATTTTAATGTTTAATAACATATATCAATAATATTACATTAACTCAGTATTTTTTTTAAGAAGGAATAAACTTTGTGTTTATAAGTTTTTTATTTTAATCATCCGATATCCGAAATTCAGTTCTCGAACAATTCGGAATCGCATCGGGCAAGCCCACAAAAAGGCAAAACGCTCATTTTCGAGTGTTTAAAAGGACTACATACTTAGGGTTCGAATTCAAAACTTCTAGTTAAAGGAGAAGGGATCCATGCCATCCCATTTCACCCCCTTGAGATGTTTTTATGTTTTCTTTTATGGAATATTCCGTTCTGATATTGTCCTATTTTATTATTCACAATCATATTAAACTCAAAATGTTAATATTAATTTGCTTTTCACATTAATATTAAACTAAATAATACTATAATATTAATTTGCTAATAATATATTGTACTCTTATGGAAATTTCATCATATCTTACTTAGAAATTATAATTATAAGTCAATTAAATAATCTAAAACAAGTAATGTAATTTGATTAATTATATTGATTTTTATTTGAATTTAATTCTATTGGATAAAAATAAAATAAAAAATCTTTAATAGTGTATAGAATAATTGTAAAATTTAATAAAGTGAAAATTATAATACAATCCTTAATTGAAAAGTTTTACACTAATTAAGTTTTTTATTTACAATATAAATATAACTAATGAAATAATATTAAAGTGTTCTTAAAATCCTTTTTATTTTTGATTATATTTATTAAAGTTTTATATAAAAGAGCATAAAGTATGGAAGATTATTAAACATTTTATATATAATATAAAACTATGATATAATATGTAATATTAGGAACACATATGACATGTTTTAAAGACATTTTTTTTCTTAAAAAAAGTGACCATAAACTTAATTATATGCTTACAGACTTTTAACGAAAATTGAAAAAAAAAACAAAATTATAAATGATGCTCTAATACAATAATTAATATATCAATTATATCTATAATATAAATTAGAAACTTTATAAACCAAGTCAAGATAACCCTCTGTCATGACCCATTTCCATGGGCCGGACCGGCACTAGGGCCCAGGTAAGCTTAAGGTCCCCGAGGCCCGTAGTAAGCCTGAATCACTAAAATCAGATAATTATTATCAATTATATCTATAATATAATTAGAAACTTTATAAACCAAGTCAAGATAACCCTCTGTCATGACCCATTTCCATGGGGCCGGACCGCACCTAGGCCCAGGTAAGCTAGGTCCCCGGAAGGGCCCCGTAGTAAGCCTGAAATCAACTAAAATCTATTATTCAATATATTTTTCAAACATTCAGCGCTATATTAATATGACAATATACCTCAAAATTTTTATTATATCTCGCCATTTTCATCTTCAAACGTTCACACAGTTCGAGCCCATCTACAATACAACAACATTTTTTAATATGGGCTAGACCAGAATTATTCATTTGTATTACTAACGACTAGATGTATGTAAATTCTACAACTGCGGAGTCACTAACTGTTTGTTATACATAGCTTCTTATACATATAATTACATAGCAATATAATTATGGAACTAGGAAAACTTCTTTATAACCCTGCGGCGAAGAAAAATAGCTTAAACCGAAAGAGAAACTTACTTCCTGAAAAATTTAAACAAGACATGTGAGTTTTCTAAGGAGTATTAATTATTGCACAACACACGCAGTCACACAAATGTGTACACATTTTAATCTAGTCATCCGACTAGTTATATGCTCACGCAGCCAGTCACACAAATGGCATATCACCAGCACTCACAACTGTCATCACCTTCATGTAATCATATCACGTGGAAATTAGTCAGTGGCGCCACCTGAAACCCCAACGAGCCGTCCTCACACATGGCTCGCCCTCTCATACACATACATGTGCACCAGGGAGCCGATCCCACCATAGGCCAAACTGGTCTATATCCTCACTGACTAAGTCCTCTCATTATTTTTCCAACTCTCTCGTTCTTTTCCATAACCAACAGGAGGCAACTCGGTGGTCTCCATTCCAATCTAGATCATCAAGCGCTCACAACAAGGAGGCACTGCGGGCTACAATCAATCTAGTAATTTATCAGGTGCGCAACAACAAAAGCCATCCTGTGAATTTCCATATAATCTATATCATCAGGTGCAACAAGGGGGCGCCGATCTCCCATTTTCCCCGCCGACGGTCCAAAATATCATACATATTCAGGATTCCATATCACAGACCGGTTCCTCAACAAACCCCATGGTGGGGTCACTCCATCCCATTCCAACCAAAATAGCATAGCATTATCAACAACACAATTAAATCAAGTATGCATTAAATGCATGACATATTGACCATTAAACAATCGAATGCCAATCACAATTAGACAATCATACTCAATATGCAAATAAATAAATAAATAATATAACAATAACGACAACTGGATAAAATAAATAATATAAAAAACAATAATAATGAAATAAATAAGTTATTGAATAAGTTAAATGAATAATGGATGAATAAAAATAATTAGAGGCACTCTGTTTATTATGTAATTAAATTATAGAATTAAATCTAAATAAACCTTATTAATTATGTTATTAATTAAAACTAGTCTAAATTCTAATCGATTAAATTTCGGCAGCACCTCCCCTAAAAATTGGACTATCCACCTGTTTAGATAACACAGTATTATTCCATATTTATCAATCAATACACACAGCCCATCCGTCGGGCAATCAATCAATTTAAAATCCCATCCTCCTTCCATAACAACAATATCAACACCCAACCAAAAATTTACAAATTAATTCTAATAATATCCATATAAGATCACTTATTAAGTCATTAGTTAATTAAATTATTAGCTTTACGGTAACTAATTTGTTAAGCAGCTAAAACATATTTTAACAATAACTAATTATAACTACTGCCTATTAAAATTCGATTTTTATATCAATATGAAAATGGCTAGGCCTCCCAAATCTTAATTTATCAAAATTTCGATTCTAACCGTTAACCAACTAAAATTCGCCTTACTACTCTTATGCACAATCGGCTAGTTTTAAACTAATGGTTATCTAATTGACTAACTAACTAATTCTAATTTATTTTCTCCTCAAATCACCTAATTATAATAATAATCATGTAATTTATTTGACAATGTTCTAAACTAATTTACAATTACATTATTCTAAAATCCTAAACCAGTTAACTTGCTATCCAAATACGCACACTAATCAATCTAATTTTTTTACAAAAGACTATAAATGTTCATATATTTTTAAGCTAATCCAATAACCTAATTTCTTGTTATTCAATTTAGTCTATTTAATAACTCAATTAAATTTATTAATCAATTAATTCTTTATATACAAAAATTGAGAATTGAGTCTTAGAACGTACCAATTGGGAATCGGGCGACGATTCCGTGATCAACGTGAAGAGAGGAACATTCTGTCTCTCGGGTCTTGTCTCTCGGGGCCCGCGGAGTGTCGCCGGCCGGTCACCGAAAACCGGCCGCCGCCCGCCGCCGTGCACGGATGGCCGAAAGTCCCGCGAAATTGCACAGAAAAGTTGCAAGGTTACCACCACCCGACTCCAATTTCGTGAGGATTCCAAAATTTAGCTCTTACAATCATGTTTTGTTGAGCTAGTGGCGCTCGTTTGGCCGGAACAAGCCCGACAGTCCCTTCCTTGCCGGCGATCATGGTGTTTTCGATTTCTTCCACTAAGACTGTCGTTTATTGGATGGAAAATGTTCACACAGGATGGAGGAGTCGATCGGAGCTCACCTTGAAGCTTCACGTCGCCGGAATCGCTCGATCTCGCCGGAGTTGCAGCTGCGTCGCGAAGAAGATAAGGCCATATTTGCGCCACTGGAGGTCCGATCGAAGCGAGGGAAGACTGGAATCGTGCCCAGTATCGCCAAAGGAATCGATCGCCACTTCATTCTTGTCGAACGGTGGCCGGAAGCGAGAAGGAGAGGGAAGAGGAGGAGCTGTCGCGCGCCCAGGAAGAAGAAGGGGAAGAAGAAAGAAAAGAGAAAGAAAGGCGGTTCTAGAAAAATCTGGGTCATTTCGGTTCGATTCGAACCGGTTTGATTCAATTGTTTGATTCAAATTCAGCGATTTAGCTCGATTTTTATTTTGTTATTTGGTTTTTCAAAAACTTGGTTTTTAGGTTATTCGCGTGGTTTCGAAATTAATTTGATTTCTCTAGGTCCGGTTTCGATTTATTTTTAATTATTTTACTTAGGTTCTTATTTTTCTCTCCATTTTAACTCAACAAAAATTAACAATATATAGAAATGATATTTGATTTTAGGATAATTAATTTATAATATATCCAAATAATAGTTAAATTGCTGAAGTTTCATAATTATTTTCTTGAAAATTTTAAACTGTTTTCAATCCCAAACTTCTGATGATATATTTGGGGCTTAGGCCACTCGCAAACTTGGGCTCGAATTGGGATTTTTATTCTAATTGCAGCCCACACGATCAAAATTTCTGATTTTTGATTTAATAAAAATTCAGAGGTTTCGAAAATAAAAATTCGGGGTGTTTCACCCTCACTCTAAGAATATTTATTTTTTATTATTTTATTTTTCTATATAATTTTTTTCTATTATTTTGTGAAAGCTCTTAGATGTTTAGTCATAATATTATAATTCATAACAAAAGATTAATAGAAAATTATGTATTAGAAATTAAATTAAATTTACTTTCATGAATAAAAATTAACAAGTATAAATAACTTGCAATGCACATTAAAAAAAAAACTAGTATATATACATATATCTGGAAATGGGAGAACATTGAGATTATGAATAATGTTTTTACTAAGTTTATGTAATCACAAAATATCATTAAGAAATTTGATTTTATTGGTTAAAAAATAAAGGTAATATAATTTTGATTTATCATATTAATTTTTTATTTAAATCTAAATTCTATTGGATAAAATAATAAATTATATTATATGCTATATATGATATATATTAAATATGATAGGAATATAATATTCTTAAAGATTTTAATTTATCGATTGAAAAAACAAAGGATTTTAATTTCTTATGCAAATCTTAATTCTATTGGATAAACTAAGAAATTATATTATATTATATTATATATATATTATATATAGAATATAATATCTTTAAATATTTAATTTTGTTAGTTGAAAAATCAAGATAATTTAATTTTGATTAGTTATATTATATTATATAATTAGGTATATACTAAATATGGTAACAATATAATATTATTTAATTACTAATTTTAGTAAATATTTAATTTGATTGGTTATAATTTTTTACAAATAACTTATTGTACAAAAAGTAAATATAATTTATTATTATTTATTATTAAGAAATATATTAAAAGATTTATTGTTTAATATAAAATATAAATTAAAACTCACTAGAAATATATAAAAGAATTATAATTATAAGTCAATTAGTAATCATGATACAAAGTAATTTAATTTGATTAATTATATTGATATCTTATTTGAGTTTAATTATATTGGCTAAAAAATAGAATAAAAAATTTTTAAAATAAAATAAAAATCTTTAATAGTGTATGAAATAATTATAAATTTAATAAAGTAAAAAATTTATTTGAAAAGTTTTATACTAATTAAAATTTTAATTTAAATATAAATATAACTAATTAAGTAAATTTTAAATTTAAATTGTTCTAAAATCTTTTTTTGAATTTTTAATTTATTAATATTTTTATTCAAATTTTATAGGAAAAGAACAATAAAATATGTAAGATTATAGTAAATATTTTATTTAATTATCAACTATTTTTATAATTTTATTTGTATTTTATTAATTATTATTTTTAATTTTTTTTACAAGGAATTAAAATAAGAATGAGTATCATTCTTGATAGATAATAAAAAAATATAAATTAAATAATGATTACCTGCAATGAGAAGCAACTTGTACAATACACATCCTGAATTGTGTATATATATTGTCACGACCCATTTCCATGGGCCGGACCGGCACTAGGGCCCAGGTAAGCTTAAGGCCCCCGAGGCCCGTAGTAAGCCTGAAACGCTACAAATTTGTAAGCCTGAAACGCTACAAATTTGCTAATTCAAATAAAATTTTAAACATTTACAAATTTCCCTGATTACATATCACTATAGTTAAATACAGGCTCACAGAATTATTCCATCTTATAATAATCACAACTTAAAAGTATACAAGTATAACTGCGGAGTTTACTGACGGATGTATACATATAAGTCTTCGGACATTTATCTATTTAATTGATCAATACTAAAATTAGCGAATTTCTTTTTTAAGGGCAAAGAGCAGAGTTATAGCTAGGATTTAGAAAATGCTACTTCCTGAAAGATTTGAACAAAAGAGATGTGAGTTTATTAATGAATAATAATAGTTAACAATATAAAGTAAATAGTGATGATAGTAAAATAATTAGAATACTTTATTTACTATGTATTAAGTTATAGAATTATTCTAAATAAACCTATTACTTTATATTGTTAACTAAGACTAGTTTATTAACATCTCATATAATCACATCAAGTGGAAATTAAGTCAGTGAGTCACCGACCCCCGATGAGTCCTCCACTGGCTCATCCTCTCACATGTGACCAAGGAGCCGATCCCCCATACTGGCCGGACCGGTCTAAATTCCTCACTTTGACCAGCCCTCTCATTTATTTTTCCTTCTCTCTTTTCTTTTCCAAAATACCAACAGGAAGTCAACCCCGGTCGTCTCCCATCAAATTCTAGATTATCAGGCGCTTCACAACAGGAGGCCACCCTGCGGGCTGCGATCAAATTATTAATCCGGTGTTGCCCAATAAAGAAGCCAACCCGTGGTTAACTAGAAACGGTAACGTAGGTGCACACGGGGCGCCGATCTCCCCATTTACCCGGCTAACAGAAACAAGAATCAAGGATCCATATAAACAGAATCAGAATATAACAGAATCAGAAATCAGGATCCATATTAACAAGAAACAGTCTCACAAACCATTGGTGACCACTTTCAATCCAATTCCCACACAAACAAAAGCAAGGCATTGTCACATCAACAATAATCAAGATTGCAATTAATTGCAGAAAATATTTGCAAAAGTTAACATCGGAATGCAATGCATAATTAGACATCATACTCAAATGCATAAATGAATAATATTAACAATAACAACATGATTATGAAATAAACAATAAATGAAAAATAAACAATTAACAATGAAATAAATAAGTAAATTGAATAATTAAGTAAATAGTTGATGAATAGTAAATAATTAGAATACTTTATTTACTATGTAATTGGAGTTATAGAAATTATTCTAAGTAACTTATTTACTTTTTACATTGTTTAAACTAAACTAAGCCTAAGTTCTATCGAAATTTCGGCAGCACCTCCCTAAATATTGGACTATCTACGCTGCTCAAATATCACAATATTAGTATATTTTTATGAATCAATGCACCACAGCCCATCTGTCGGCAATCATCAGCTATATTCCCATCCTCCTTTCAAAACAAACTCAACCGTTCACCATAATCCTATTTTTCAATCATAGATCAATAATTCAGACAGCCCCATCAACTTTCAAGCTACATTATATCTTCATCACACTTTTTTACATATTTACTTTAAATGAATTTCAACTAGTTAGTACCCTCCATGCGTGATTTATTTGACCATGTTCCTAAGCTATTTGCATTACAATTACTCTAAACATCCTAAGCCAATTACAATCATTTCCAAAAAACACTATTCCCAATACACACACTAATCATCTCATTTATTTACAAGACTATAAATGTTTTCATATATTTTTAAAGCTAATGCATAACTAATTTCCTTGTTATTCAATTTAATCTTATTAATAACTCAATTAAATTCATTAATCATTAATTCGTTAATATACATTGGAAAATTTAGTTCAGAACGTAACCATTGGGAATCGGGCGAGAATCCGTAATCAAGCATTGAAGAGAAGAGAAATTCTGTGTTTCTCTCGGAGCCTCGCCGGGAGGTGTGCCGGCCGGTAACCGGACCCGCCCGTCGCCCTCCGTGCACGGTGGTCGGAAAAAACGTCGGAAAAACGACTTTTGCCCAGAATTTTACAATATATACACCAAAATGTTCGAAATCTCATGGGGACTCCGGATCTGTGTTCAAATTGGACTGACTGTGCCTTGATTGGCCGAAAATTACTTCGACAATGGCTTCGCCACTGCCATTCATGGCAGTTCCGTCATCCAGGCTTCATCGCCGGAATCGATGCAGGGAAAACGTCAAGCAAGTGATGCGGAGTCAATTGAGTCCCTCAGTTGTACGTGAAGCAATCGTAAACGGCGTGGATTTCGCCGGAATCGAAGCTGCGTCGCTAAGAGGAAGAGGCTTGCATCGTCACCGCTGAGGGCCTGATCGGCGTGAAGAAAGACTGGCAACGTGACCGGCGGCATGAGAGGAATCGATCGCCACCCACCATCGTCAGTCTGGTGGCCGAAGACAGAAGGAGAGGGAGAGGAGGGAGTCGCGCCCGCCCGCGAAGAAGGAGAGGAGGAAGGGAAAGAAAAGAAAGAAAAGAAAGGTATGTCGGTTTCTAGGTCATTCCGGTTCGATTCCATTCCGGTTCGATTCGAACCGGTTTGATCAAATTCAACGATTTGGCTCGATTCTTGCTCAGTTTGCAGGTTTTTCTCTCGGTTTTCGGATTTTTCATGTGGTTTTGGAAAATTTAGTTTGATTTTAAGGCCCGGTTTGATCGGTTTGATTTATTTTAATTATGCAGTTCGATTCCATAATATTTTCTCCATTTAGTCAATATTAATAGAATATGAACAATTGTGACATTTGATTTTTTTTTTTTTACGAAAATTAATTTATATATATACATAATAGATTAATTGCTGGACTTCACATCATTATTCGAAAATTTAACTGTTCTCGATTCAAAATTTTCGACATTATATTTGGGCTTGCGCCCAATTCAAAAATTTGGGCTCGAATTGAGACTGTATTACATTTACAGCCCACACGGTCAAAATTCCCGATTTTTAATTAAATAAAAATCCAAAGATTCAAAAATAAAAATTCAGGGTGTTTCACTATGTGGTTTGACCCATGAGGGGTGTTTTCATAAGTTAATGACCTTAGGTTATAAATTCACAAAACAAACTACAAAACTTAATGATTTAATTCATGTTTGATTGTGCTATTGGAAGATAGGTAATTAAACCGGGTTAAAGTAGCTAACAATACATCAGGAGAGCTTGTTAGTGATTTTATGATTGTTTCCCCTACTTGAACAATTAAAATTGATTGACAAACTAACAAAATAAATTGGATATAGTTAAGTGAAATCAAAATCCCTAGTAGTTTTAAAATCCTTGATTTCTTTCATCTGAATATTGTTGCTTGATTTATTTCTGTTTTATTTTTAGAATTTGCTTTTCTTACAATAGATCTCTCTTATTGCCGTTTAAATAATAATAGGTTAACACAATTTTGGTACTTGATATACAATCCCTGAGGAGACGATACTCTACTTACTTTATATTACTGGAGACGATACTCTACTTACTTTATATTACTTGCTGCGATTTTGTATACTTGCAAAAAATCACTGTCATAGGAAACTGAAAGAAGGAATTTATCTTAATCTAGAATATTGTGATTAAACGATGAGGGAAAAGTGGATTTAGAAAGGAAAGATAGATCTCATGAAGAGTAAACTTATTCTGGTTCCTTCTTTAGTTATTATTGCGGGTTCTGAGGAATCAATTATCGGATAATAGGATAGCAAGAGAGGAGCACAACTTCTAGCTCAACTATAAAACTGTGAGCAGTGTTAGATAATTCGCATCATCCACTTGCATTTGCATCCATGCATACATGGCTAAATGCTAGACATGCATTACTTATTAAATTGTTATTGCATTACTTATTAAATTGTTATTTTATGTTGCATTATTTGTTGCTATTGAAAATGGTTTGATTAGTTGTGATGTACTCAATGTATGCTTTGCATGTGTGGAATTAGGATGAAGTGGGTCACCGTTGAGTTTGTCAGGGCAATCTATGATGCCGTCAGTCAAGTGTGGGGAGATCGGCGTCCCTGTGTGCATCTGATGAAATATGATATGGAAAACCACGGGGTGGCCTCCTGTTGGTATGAAAAGAAAAGAGAGTATAACAAAAATGAGAGGACTGATCAAGTGAGGTTGAGACTGGTCGGTCATGTATGGAGGATCGGCTCCCTGGTGCACACATAATGAGAGGGCAGGCCATGTGTGAGGACAGCTCGTCGGGGTTTTAGAAACGCCACTGACCAATTTCCATGTGATGTGATTATGTGAAGGTATTATTATTTGTGATTGTTGTTGTTTTGTCATTTGTGCGATCGACTACATGATCATAAAACTAGTCGGATGACTAGATTTCTTTATTTGCACATTTGTGTGATTGTGTGGGATGAGAGAGTTACTAACCTACTCACTCAGTTTAGGCGCTCATCCATGCTTTAATATTTTTCCAGGTTACAAGTCTTCCATTATCTCGTGATTCTTTACCACCCGACATCTAGAGGAAATGTTGAAAATGAAACCTTGATTAATTTTGATCGGTGTATTGAAGTGAAATTTTAAATTCTTAAATTGTTCCGCAATCGCGATAGTTATGTGCAATAAAATTTAGAAATTATTAATGTATTACTTATTAAAGTTTCTTTTATGTAATATATTAATACAAGTCCAGAGTACTATTATTGAAATTAACTTATGATATCTGAAGGTTGATAAAATTGGGCTTGAGGCCATTTTTATTGAACATGAAGTTCGTTTGGTTTATGTTGAAATCTTTGTGATTAAAGTAAATATTATATTTCCTAATTTAGGTTTATTCCTAATTAGTGTAAAGATTGTGTTTCCCAGTTTAGGTTTATTCCTATTTAGATTACTTCCTATATTGGAACAATTTTTTATATATATATAGTGGGGTAGAGGTTGAAAAATATAATGCAATTGAAACAAATAAAACATATTCTTTCCTTTAATTTCTACATGGTATCAGAGCCATTGCCACGAATTTTTCGGCAAAGGTTTCAGTTTGCAAAGTGGTCTAAGATACACAATTTTTCGGCAAAGGTTTCAGTTTGCAAAGTGGTCTAAGATACACACAGCACCGCCGGAAGTGGGAGTTGGTCGTCATTGCCAGTCTCAAAAGGAAGAACGACCGTCGATTGGCACTCCATCCAAACCGCATCACCGTCCTACCATGCGCGTGTGCACACGCGCCTCCAGAAGATTCTGATCGTTCTTCACTCGCCGGCGCGTGCGGCTGTTTCCGGTGAGCTCCGTCGATGATTTTTGTTCCGACGACCTCGACTCGGTGTGGCGAATCAGACCTACTGGTTCTTCAGCACCAGTTTTTCCTTTTTTGGAATTTTTTCCCTTTCCATCACTACTGCTGCCTTTTTTACCACTGCTACCGTTTAAATTTTTTTTTTTAAGATATGGTTAACGGAAAGAAGGTAGATATGGTTTTTTACTCAGATAGCCCCTGACTTCAGATTAGTCCTATGAATTAGATGGAAGAAACTACCTGGCTTGGTCTCGGTCTTGTTTATTATTCATTGAAGCTAGAGGTTTGCAGGGATACCTTGATGGTGCAGCAAGTAAACCAGTTTTGACAGATTCGCCCTTTAACAAGTGGAAATCCGAGAATTCTCTTATTATGTCTTGGTTAATAAATTTCATGCAACCAACTATTTCCCGAGGATATTTGCTTTTTGATACAGCTAAGAAGATATGGGATGCTGCTTTATAGACGTATTCACAAACTGGAAACTAAGTAGGGAGATCTGACTATCGAAGTAGGGAGATCTGACTATCGCTCAGTATTTTGCTGAACTTAGTGGGTTATGGCAGGAACTGGATTATTATCAAGACTTTCAAGCAAGATGTACCGATGATGCAACTCAAGTTCAGAAGTTGTTGAAGTAGAACGTGTGTATGATTTTCTGGCTGGCCTAAATAACGAGTATGATCAGATTCGAGCCCAAGTTCTTGGACGAGATCCTTTTCCATCCTTACGACAAGCATACTCATTTGTACAGTAAGAAGAGACGAGGAGGAACGCTATGGTTCACAGATCTAACATTTACAAAGCATGGTTGATTGCTAATTCTGCAAGAGAACATAATTTCAAAGCTGCAAAGAGCAGTTTCTTCAGATAGAGATCAATTATTTTGTGACTATTGCGGTAAGAACAGGCAAACTAAGATAGTTCTGCTTGGAAATTACCATGTGACGCCCAGCTAAAGGGCGGTGGAGGGGAAAGCGGCTGTCAAAGTTTCTTCTAGAGGAAAGCGGGTCAGTTCTTCTAGACCATAGGCACACATATCTGATAGTGGAGCTTTATCTGAGGAACCATCTACTGCTGGAAGCTTTTTTGATAAGGAGATTTAATCCTTGAAACGATTGTTGTCACAGCTTGATTCATCCTCAACTCAGATTGCAACATCTAATTTTGTTAATTCAGGTAATGCTTTCCTTACCTTTCTTGCAAAAATTGCAAAACCCTCTTGGCTTATAGATTCAGGAGCAAATAAACATACAACAGGTTCTATAAAACATTTCCTCACATATTTTAAGTATCAAGACACAGACAAAATTCGCATTGCGGATGGCTCCTTAGTACCAATTACTGGCATAGGTTCTATTGACTGTACTTCCAATATTAATCTGTTATCTGTTAGCTTAATCACAAAAGCACTTAATTGCAAAGTAACTTTTTGCCCTACTCATTGTATATTTCAGGAACTGAATATGGGGAAAATGATTGGCAGTGGTAGCTTGCGCGATGGACTGTATCCATTGGATGACGTTTGTCATTTTTCAAATTCGGGTACCAGTCAAGCTTTGTTAGGAACTTTTAGAAATCCTTCCCATGAAGTTATTAAATGGCATAGGAGATTAGGACATCCCTCTTTTTCTGTTTTAGGACGTTTATTTCCCACTTTGTTTGCTAAATCCACTTTGTTTGCTAAATGTGATTTTAATTCATTAGTATGTGATGCTTTTGAACTTGCCAAACACACCAGGCATTCTTATTCTCCAATTAATAATAAGAATTTGATTCCTTTTGCTACTATTCATTCTGATGTTTAGGGTCTACTAAAACTGTCTCTCTTTCTGGTTATAGATGGTTTGTGACCTTTATTAATTGTTGCACTAGATTGACTTGGATTTATTTGATGAAAACAAAAAGTGAAGTTTTTTCGTGTTTTCAGAACTTCCGTAAAATGATTTGTACTCAGTTTGATGTGCATGTTAAAATCCTAAGAACTGATAATGGTACTGAATACATGAATGCAGTTTTTCATACCTATTTAGATTCTAATGGTAATACTATTAGATTTCTAATGTTATTATATACACTTCAGACTAAGCTTAGTGTCGCAATACTAATGCTGCAAAATGGAGTTAGCGGAAAGGAAAATAGGCCATTTTACACGGAAGTAGCTTAGTCTCTTATGTTCAGCTATGAATCTTCCCAAACCATATTGGCGGGGGTTGCTATTTGTCTGGACTGGCTTACCCTTATCAATCGTCATGCCTTCTTCGTACTTTTAAATTTTCAAACCTCCATTAGTACGGCTTCCTTCAAGGAAAAATCTTATATTGTACCTGCCTAAAGTCTTTTGGTTGTGTATTGCTTTATTCATTAGAATGGTCTTAAAGCAAAATTAGGATCCTAGAGCCTTGAAGTGCGTTTGTTTGTTGGTTACTCTACTACTTCACAAAAGGATACCAAGTGTTATCATCCTTCTTCTTAGGAAATACTTTGTGAGTATGGATGTTACCTTTCGGGAGTTTGAATCTTATTTTTTCCTACCCCAGTCACCTCTTTAAGGGGAGAAATATCAAATATCAAATGGAAGAGGTGATGGATGACATTTCTTTCCAGGAGGAGATTCCTGTAGACATAGATAGTAAGAGAGAGCAACCACCCAAATCTCTAGGAATATTGGATAGACTTGATTTGAAAACCTACACACGACAGACTAATACGAATACAACCATGGAGCATGAGACCTCTGATCAACCGTCCTCTCCAATTTCAGTCCCTGAAGATACAGAAGAATAAGACCTTGGTGAGTCTTCTTTAATTCCTGTTGATTCTGATCCTAATCTTGATTCCAGTCCTTCTGACAATGACCTTAATATTCCTATTGCTCTTAGAAAAAGCGAGTTAGAACATGCATAAACATCCCAAGAGCCTTTGTTTTGTCTGTTTCTTCTATTTCTATACCGCAGGATTGGCAAGAGGCATTACAGGACTCAAAATGGAAGGCTGCAATGGTTGAGAAGATCAGAGCGTTGGCAAAAAATGAGACATGGGATCTTGTAACTCCTCCACCAGGAAAGAAGCCAGTTGGATGTAAATGGGTGTTCACAGTTAAACATATCTTGTAACTCCTCCACCAGGAAAGAAGCCAGTTGGATGTAAATGGGTGTTCACAGTTAAACATAGGACAGATGGTTCAATTGAGAGGTACAAGGCTAGATTGGTAGCCAGAGGATTCAGTCAGACTTATGGAGTTGATTATCAGGAAACATTTGCCCCCCTGTAGCCAAGATGAACACAATCAAAATTTTGTTGTCTTGTGCAGCCAATCTTGATTATGAGTTACATCAATTTGATATTAAAAATGCTTTTCTACATGGTAATTTGAAAGAAGAGGTGTATCTGGAGATTCCTCTTGGATTTGATGACGACAAGACCAGAGGAAAAATTTGCAAGCTGAAGAAGGAAGTCATTATTATGGGCTGAAACAATCACCAAGAGCATGGTTCGAAAGGCGTTCAACAAAAGCTATGCCTTCTTTTGGGGGTATATTCAGAGCGATTGCTGATCATACTTTTGTTCATTTTTAAACATTATGAACGGTAAGATCATATTGCTTATTGTTTATATTGATGATATAGTCGATGATTGGAAATAATGAAGAAAGAAAATGACTTCACTTCGAGGGAAAATTTGTTAGCTAGGGGAGTTTGAGATTAAGGATTTGGAAAATTTGAGATATTTTTCCTTAGGATAGAAGTTGCTTTAGGTTCATACAAAAAAGAATTTTTATTTTCTCAGAGAAAAGTACATCCCTTGATCTCCTAAAGAGCAACTTGGTATGTTGTATGTAAAACCTGTTAGAATCACCTATTGAAGCCAATTAATAAGCTTTAAGTGGAGGGGGAAAGTTCAGTTGATGTTTGGCAAGTATCAGAGATTGCGTCGGGGAGATGATTAGATTTGCCTATACTAGACCAAGATATTGCATATTGCTTTAAGTTACCAGATATTGCATATGCTTTAAGTTTAGTGAGTCAGTACATGCATGACCCTCGGGAGTCTCACTTAGAAGCAGTGCATCGGATTCTAAGATATTAAAATCAGCTCCAGGTAGAGGACTTTTATTTTCTAAATATGGCCATTTAATAATAATAAGCTATACAGATGCGGATCGGGATGGTTTCCTTGATGACATGAGATCAACCTCAGGTAATTGTGTTTTTGTTGGAGGAAACCTAGTGTCACGACCCGTATCCATGGGCTGGACCGGCACTAGCACCTACGTGGGCTTAAGGCCTCCGAGGCCCGTAGTAAGCCTTTATTAGTTAATCCATATTCTGTTTATAATTGTGGCTTCAGGCCCAATAACTTTATTCCACAAATGTATCAAAGAACAATTAATATGTTTAATATATATTCTTACTATTCAATTACAACCCATTTGGAAGACAATTGCAGAACTCTACCTTTTTACATCGTTATTTCAATCATTAATTGTCTGCTATGATTAATGTTTCAACTCCGTAGGGCTTTTCTTTGTTTCTATTACCTGAAAAAAAATAGTAGGTTGGGGTGAGCGCCAAACTCAATGAGTAGGGTTAGATAACCCTCACACCCCACATAATCACCCATATACTAACATAAATCATTTTAGTCCTCCGACTAGTTATATGCTCATGCAGTTTGTCACACAAATGACAATATAACAACAACCACAATTATTTTCATCTTCATGTAATCACATCACGTGAAAATTAGTCAGTGGTGTTACCAAATCCCCCGATGAGCCATCCTCCCACATGGCCCATCCTCTCCTGACGTGTGTACCACGGGGCCAATCCCCCATACATGGCCGACCAGTCTAATCCTCACTTGACCATTCCTCTCATTGTTTTTCCATTCTCTCTTTTCTTTTCCATACCAACAGGAGGCCACCCTATGGTTTTCCATATCATTCATATCATATTATCAGATGCACACGGGGGCACCGATCTCACCATACATGGCCGACGGTATCGTAGACCGTCCTCACAATCCCATGGTGACCCACTTCATCTCAATTCCACACAAACAAGGCACAGTGATATCACATCACAGATAATCAAGCAATCTTTAATCGGAATAATAATGCAGCACAATATGGCAATTTACTAAGTAATGCATGCTAACATTTAGTCGTGATGCATGAATGCAAAAATGCAGGTGGATGATAGAAATTATCTAACACTACTCACAGTTCTTTATTGTCCTTTATAGGACTATCCATACTGCTGCATCCTTTCGGCTTTTGTCTCACCGTCCTGGAATTTTATATGCATCTAGAACGAAAATTCAGTGTAAGAATTCTAATTCCATAAATGTACTTTGCATTCATTTATTAATTTTGAGGTTCTATAGCTATTTATCATACTTCATCAAACTTAATTATATTTATATGTATCGTTTCTTTGTTTATTTTGTTATTCTAATTTATAACTTTTAAATAAGCTTCTAATTATTTGGTAAGTAATATTTTATAATATTAATAATAATATTAACAATAATAATAATACTAATATTACTAATAATAATGATAATAATATTAAAAGTTCGTCGCTCCTACCTCTTAAAGATATAACTAATTTAATTCTCAGAATATATATATATAAATATATATTACCGGCTGGCTGCTTTTTATGCAAAAAAGATAAAACGGGATTGGATTTCGCCGAAAATTTGGTAGCATTTCCTCTATAAACTATACTATCCAATTTTATATTTTTCCGCATGTCAACACACAGCCCAACCATCGGGCAATTCACATTAACCGATCCCGTCTGCCATAACCATCATTCATTCGTTCATTCAATTCACACAGCTCATTCATCGGGCACATTCTTAATCAACCTAAATTCCCATTATAATTAATTGTTCTATAATTATTTACTTGTTTATATAAATTATAATTCTTCCAAACAATATTTATTAAAGTTCCTAAAAATAATTATTTATTGTATATAAATTTATAATTCTTCCAAAACAATATTTATTAAAGTTCCTTAAATTATAATTCTTCCAAACAATATTTATTAAAGTTCCTAAAATTAATTTTTATAATTATTAGTTAGGAATTCTTATTTCAATATCTACCTCATATTTACAATTAATGTTCATGAAGTATATTTTACAATATTCAAATTAATTCACTTAAATACTCAATTAAATTCATTAATTAATTAATTTGGAATTCATGCAAAATTTGCGAATTTAGTCTTAGAGTGTATCGATTGAAAATCGGTTTCCAATTCCGTGATCCGCGTGAAGAGGAGGTCATTCTGCCTCTTGAAGCCTCGCCGGCCGATCGCTGAACCGCCGTGTACGGTGGCCAGAAAATCGAACTTTGCTGGACTCATTCGATCTTCATACTGAAACACTCGAAATTCTCTGTAGACGCCAAATACGGTGCTAGCTTCAAGAGACAGTGGGTCGTTTGGCTGGATCGGCCATCGCAGCCATCACCATGCCACCACTCATGGTGGTTTCAATTCCCTCAAGTAGGAGCATTGATTTCTAGATGGGAAGCGTTTGCACAAGAGAGAAGAGCTGATCGAAACTCACCTCGAGGCCTCAAAGTCGCCGGAATTGCTTGAACTCGCCGGATTCGCTGCTGCATTGCTAAGAGGACGAAGCTCGCGTCATCGTTGCTGAGGGCCTCATTGACGTGAAGAAGGATTGGCAACGTGACCGGCGGCATGAGAGGGATCAATCGCCATCCCTCGCTATCAATCTGGTAGTCGGAGACGAAATGAGAGGGAGGAGGGGGAGTTGCGCGACTGAAGAAAAAGAAGAAGAAGAGGAAAAGAGAAGAAAGAAAAAAAATCTAGAGCTTCTAGACCATTTCGGTTCGATTCGAACTGATTTGGTCCAAATTATTGATTTGGCTCGATTTTTACTTGGTTTGCATGTTTTCACTTGGTTTTTAGGTTATTCGTGTGGTTTTTGAAAAATCAATTTGATTTCTGGGTCCAGTTCAATTTATTTTTGATTATTTTAGTTAGGTTCTGTAACATTTCCTCCATTTACTCAATAATAATAAAAATATTAATAGTAATGATATGTGATTTTAGGATAATTAATTTATATATATTTAGTAATGATATGTGATTTTAGGATAATTAATTTATATATATTTATAATAGATTAATTGCTGGAGTTTCATATTATTTCTCAAAAATTTTAATTGTCATCAAATCGAAAATTCTAACAATATATTTGGGCTTGGGCCCAACTCACAAAATTTTGGACTCAAATTAAGATTGTTAGTGTTTATAGCCCATATAGTTGAAATTCAAGATTTTTGATTTAATAAAAATTCGAAAGTTTCGAAAATAAAAATTCGGGGTCTTTCACCTGGTCACATGGAGAAGTAAGAAGCAGGCTATTGTTGCAAGGTCCAGTGCAGAAGCTGAACATAGAGCTATAGCATTGGGAATTTATGAACTTCTATGGTTGTGCAGATTAATAGAAGAGTTAAAGTTGGTTGAACAAATATATCTTTATTTGTTGATAGTAAAAAGCAGCCATCAGTATTACGAACAATCCATCCAGGGATGATCGAACTAAGCACATAGAGATTGATCGTCACTTTATTAAAAGAGAAGATAGTGAAGGTTTTATAAGTGTCTCTTATATAGTTTTCAAAGAGCAACTAGCTGATGTTTTCACAAAAAGGGGTTTGCATAGCAAGTTGTTTTCATCGTCTTTAGTTTGCAAGTTGGGCCATGAGAATATCTATGCACCAACTGAGGGGAGTTGTTGAAATCTTTTCGTGATTAAGTAAGTATTGTGTTTCCTAGTTTTAGGTTTATTTCCTAATTTTAGTTTAAAGATTGGTGTTTTCTAGTTAGTTTTTCCTATTTTAGATTACTTGCTATATTGGAACATTGTTCTATATATATAGTGACTTAGAGGTGAAAAATAAATAACACCAATTTGAAACAAATAAAACATATTCTTTCCTTTAATTTCTACAGTTCTATATATATATATATATATAATTTTTTTTTTTTGTGGCCTACTACGGGGATATATATATATATAAATTTTTTTTTTTTGTGGCCTACTACGGGTTTTAGTAGCTTTAAGCCTACTCAGGTCCTAGTGCTGATCCAGCCCAAGGTAACGAATCGTGACAGAATTTATTCATCTACATCGAGTTTCTCAGTGATTCAAAAAAATTTCACATTCTTTGAAGCAAATGAATATATTTAGTATTTATAATTTCTAAGTTGAAGCTGCCTTAACTAGCACATTGAGAATTATCTACACCATTTCGATGAAAAACTTAAATGCGTGAAGAAATTGGTAGAAGGATAGACATCATCATCTATCACTTTTTGTTTCAAAGGTTTAAGCAAACATACTTGTAGCCATTATAAGCAACACAGTACGCAAAGTCTGTTGTAGATGAATCTTCAAACCCAAAAATATCAGATAAGAGAAGTATGCCAATTCCACTGTTATTTTTCATTGCCTTGAAGAGGTAAGCACGGATTGTATCAACACCATCACCTATTGACAGTTCCATTCCATTGACTAACTCGCATGCCTCATCATTTACGTCATCTTCAACTTTCAACAAATTACAAGAAACTTTATGGGAGACATTCTCTGTAGGGCACCTTTTGGTGAAATGACCTCGAGAGTTAGAAGAACTTTGGAGTTAAACGTACTTGCTTGAGGGAAACAAAACCATGCGAATCTTGTCCAAATTCAATATGGACAGAATTGACTTGATATAAAATGAACAATTTCTCTAGTGGTTGGAGTCAGGACGTGATAGAAACTCAGGGCTTTGTCAATGATTTATCGACTGAAGTGAGTTATTAAGGAAAATGGGTAGATTTTCTTTTTCTTTTTAGAAAAAAAAAAAGAAAAGAAAAGAGAAGAAAGGAAAACCGGAGAGATTAGATATCATAAAATTGAATTTTATAATTCCTTTTACTTATAAAAAATTGTACATGTAATTAAAAATTAAAAAAAAATATATTGGTGAAGATTTTTTTTTTTGGCTAAATACATAATTTCACCCCTGAACTTTATAACCTTAACCTTATGGCACCTTGAACTTTGCAAATGATTTATCATGCATTTGAACTTGTAAATTTTTATAATATTACGCCCTTTTTGACACTAATATAAATAATATTGAGGTTTTTTTCGCTTTTATATGTAAGATATCGACTTGATATGTAGTTAGCATAATTTTTGCGATAATAATTTTTAGCAAATGTAACTTTTTAATGAGTGTTTAATTGATCTAAATTTTACAAGTTGAAGTGTTCAGTAGAGTAATTTTAACAATTGAAGTATTTAATAGATGTAGTTTTATAAGTTAAAGTGTTTGATGAGTCAAAGTAAAAGTTGAGAGTGCCACAAGGTTGAAGTTGCAAAGTTCAGCGGTGAATTTATATATTCTGCCCAATTTTTAGCTTAAAATATAATTAATTCATCAAATCATAAAAAAATAGTTGTCCAAAAATGAAACTAAGTTAAATGCTTCTAAAAAAAAAAAAAAGTTAAATCAAAGCTTAGATATATTTATAAAGCAACACGATATACAAAATAAAATAAAATAATTAATTACTTCTCGAATTTCAGCCATATATGTGGTGGATAGAAGGTGACTACAGTTTAAATATAAACCATAATCTTGCTCTTAATTTGATGATGAAGGCGGTCACAAAGATTTGTACTGTCCAAAAGTTTCTTCTTTGCTTCATTCATTTCATAACAAACAAAATCCATATTCCAGAATAGAGAGAATTGAGATTGATTGAGGGTAAGAGAGAAATTGATTGTTTTAAACAAAAAGTGCCTATTTTAGGAGAAAATAATTTATTACTCCATAAAATTTGAATTTATGGCAGAACATTTGCCATAACTGAAATAAAATTATGTTAATTGAAGTCATACATATTTAAAGAAATAAATTAAAATATTATCGATACAACTTTTGAAATTTTTATTCTTCATTTTGATTTCTCAATAAAATATATAAACAAAGAAAACAAACATTTAATGCACAAAATCCAAAATAAATATTTGTAATCCAATTCATTATACATTTTTGTAAATATGGTTGGTTATTAAAATTTAATATTTTATGTTGATGCATTTATTTTGCCTCATGCGTTAGAAGGAAACAAAATGAAGAATTCTTTAAAGAACTTTTTGAAATTGTAATGCTTTATTTTCATTACCGACAAAAATTAGAAATAAAAAAAGTAATTGAAACACTTATTAACGTACAAAATCTCATAAATCTATCAATGATCTCATAAACATTTCTGTAATCTAATTCTCATATCTTTTTTAATAATCATTTTATTACAGAAATTCACAATTTCAATGTTAATCATTGTTCTGAGAAAAGGATCGATCAATGAATCAGTGAAGATAGTAGTTCACTGAATTGGAGACTGACCGAATTCAATACGGTTCAACTGGATTTTTATATATAATATTTTTAAATATATTTGTTAAATAAAATTGAAAATATAGGTTACAAAAAAATTTTAATCTCAAATAAAAACAGTTTCAAATTTGGCTTTTACAAAAAATAAAAAAATAAAAATTAGTAAATAACTTTAAATAAAAAGAATAAAATATGACTAAATTTAATACTAAAAAAATTAATTAATTATCATAAAATATATTATTATTTTTTACATGTGACTTTAAAGTTAGGCAATTTAATTATTTTAATTATCATAAAATATATCATAAAATATATTATTATTTTTTACATGTGACTTTAAAGTTAGGCAATTTAATTATTTTAATTAACATATTAGGACTTTGACTTTACAAATAAAGAGGCCCAAAAATTTAAAAATTAGTGGGCCCAATTTTTAAGAGCCCAAATTTTAAAAAGGCTCACATTTTATGAAAAATCCAGAATTTAAATCAAATCGATTTTTAACCGATCCGGTTCACCGACTTTTAGCTGATTTTCATATGATTTTTACCGGTTCAAGCAGATTTTTAGACTCGATTTTCTTATACAACTCGGACTAGACCACAGTCCAATTTTTTGTTAAACCGATTGGACTGATCGATCTGGCCCGATTTTCAGAATAATGATGTTAATGTATGCACTAGTCCTTGTACCTTACAAGGAAATAAAGTGAGGAAACATTCAAAATTTTCTAAATTGTGATTTTTTACTTTATTAGAGAAGTATAATTTTAATGTTAATGCATGCATTAGTCCGTGTACCTTAGAAGGAAATAAAATGAGAAAATATTCACAAAATTTTCTAAAATTATGATTTTTACTTTCACCGTAGAATTCACAATTTTCTTGTTAATGTATGTACTAATCCTTGTACCTCATGAGGAAATATTAACAAAATTTTTTAAAATTATGTTTTTTACTTTCATTTTCCACCAAAACTAAAAGAAAAATGTTTGAAATCTGAACTATGACATATATATCACCACTAATGAGAATATTTGTAATCTAATTTATTATCCTTTTTCTATAATTTGGATTTATACAAGATCACTTACCAAGAAAAGTAATTAATTATTGAAGAAATCTAACAAAAAAATATGTTCAATTAATCTAATAGAAATCCAACAATTTATTGCTTTCACAAAGATTAAAATTTTAACACATTCATATTTAGAAAAACATCAAATCTAATAGAAATCCAACAATTTATTGCTTTCACAAAGATTAAAATTTTAACACATTCATATTTAGAAAAACATCAACAACTTAGCATTTCATAAAAGATAAATAGATATGTGTGTTAAGCAAGTGTGATCAAGCAAGATCTCAAATAAAAAGTAGATAAACACAAGAGATTTATAGTGGTTCGGCACTAACCCGCCTACATCCACTCTTCAAGAACACCTCTTGAGATTCTCCACTATGTTATCTATTTTTAAGAGTAAGAGAGAAACCAACATTACAAAGGAAACATATCAATCACCTAGATTTTACCTTTAACCCATTATATTTTTTAAGGTTCTAGTTAACCTCTGCCATTCTATTTTGTAGAGCTCAGAAAACTCAGATTCAAGATATTAAATCTCATAGAAGAAGGTTGCTTGATAACTCTTACAACTTAGCTTTATACCCAAAGCTACACACAAACGATTTTCATTTGAGAAACTCTAGCCTACAACAAATTACACAAAATTTATATAGACAGAGAGAAAATCAAAGATAAGCACAAGAATAGCAGAATTAAAAATCAGAGAAGAAAATTAAGTGCAGAAACTATTCTTCAAAAATAGTTGTTGAAAACTTCTTTTTTTCATCTTAAAAATATTAAATAAGATTGGAGAAGAAAAAAAATAGCAGGTTGAAGAGAAGAGCTTTGATAAATTTGAAAATTTGGATCTCTTTCTCTTGGTTTGCAATCTGAAGGACTAAGCTTTTCATAGTTAGAGGCATATTCTTCCCATTAGAAAGTCCAATCTTAAAAAATCTATTTACAAGGAAATCTCGCTGACGTGGTGGTTAAAAGAAGAAAGGCTTGAAAGGATATAAAAAATGTGTCAATTATCTATTTGTGTTGATTTTAAGAAAACTAATTTGGTGAAACACAATTTTACTAAAATCAATTGGCTTTTTATTAAAAAGTTACAATTCTATCATAACATAATAATTTTTACAGAAATATTTTTTATTTGACTTTTCTTTCAAAATCTTTTTGCATATACCTCTTATCTTTTGATTTCCATGAACACCAGTCTCAAAGTAATTTTCTCTCTAAAATTTTCAGTCAGAAGTATTTAAAATCAAATTTTGAAAGAATGATTTTAAAATGAATTTTTGTGCTTGTAATCCATATAAATCCCTCTATGCTACATGAGCCCTAATAACCCTTATATACTAACCTTCCTAACTAATAATTCTTCAATTATTCTTCAAGGTATTCAATGATCATCCTTGGGTTATTAGAACATAATCTTCACTTTTTCAATATCAAAAAATTTGTAGAAAAGACTTTAGCATACAATAAAATAAAATTTATTTATTTTGTTATTCATCAAAGTCTTTAAGGTATGTAACCTTGAGCCAACATTAGAACATTCTTAGTTATGACCAATTAAAAGATTTTAATCTAAAAATATAAATAATATTTGATTAATTGTAATATTTGATATTTGATTTACCTAAAAAACTTAATAATTTATGGTTCATATATATTGATATTACAATTCTATTTAAAAATTAAACTAAATTATATATAGATATTGATTATGATTATTAATTAGTTATTATATTCACGTTGATATCAATTTAAAATCATATTTTAATATTATAAAACATAAATAGTATAAGAGAAAAATTATAACTAATACTATATATTATATAAAAAAATAAATGAGTAATGATAAGGTACAACATACCTCATACTAAAACGCTGGTTGACTTAAAATGGTATGGGATTACATTCATGAAGCCATTTATTAGTAGGATAAAACAAATTTAAAATGAAGATCAAATATACTATCTTTAGAAGCGAGAAGAAAGGGCTCGTTGAAAGGGAAAAGCATTCATGAAGAGAATGTTGATAATGACTGTCACAACGAAGAAAATGCGATGTGGGCTACAGCAGATGATGCTACCAAAGCAAAAATAAAAAGAAGAGTTAAGGAGCTATTTAGAGAATCATATGAAAACCTACTCAACTTCTTCAATCATGCTCCTCAAGAGCCATAAGGTATAGTTTACCCATTATCAAAATGTAAAGACATTACGATTTTATTGAATCGATGGTATAGTAAGATCATTAAATGCATATGATTATATAATTAATAAATTTTAAAGCTTGTTAAAAAGTTTGATATGACTTTGGAAAGATCAATGCAAATAATGAAGTTTTTAAGGTCAAGAAGATTCTAATTTCATATATGCATACATGTCTCTTTATATTTAAATGTTAATTTTGTATTTGTCATAGTAATAAAAAAGTAACATGGAGAAGTGGAAGAGGATTGGCAAGAAGAGAGAGGTGAAAGCATGATAATAATGAAAGAGATGAAACTGGAAAGAGATCTGTAAGAAAAGGAAGGCAAAGAAGCACACAAAAAAAGATGAAATGAAAAAAAAACCACAAGAAGATGGAGACAAAATGATGATAAGCATGGACATATCAAAATGGAATGAAATCCACAAGAAAATGGAGGAAAAAGTATAATAGAAAAGAAAACATGGAATGGAAAGAAATTTGCTAAAAATGGGAGGCAAAAGCATGATAGGAAAACAATAGATAGTACTGGAAGGAAATCTGCAAAAAGAGGGAGGTGGAAGGATGAAAAAAATAGAAAAGATGAAAGTGGAAGGTAATCTACAAGAAAAGGGAAGCAAATGCAAAGAAAGGATGAAAGTAAAAGAAAATCCATAAGAAAAGGGAGGCAAAAGCATGATAGGAAAATAAAAGATAATAATGGAAGATAATTGACAAGAAGAGAGGCAAAACTATCATCATTGATGATAATCCAGATAGTGAATCACTTTCGATATCAGATGATTTTGACAATGAAGTTATGCTTATAGATAATCCGGTCTACTATGATTTTCACTCTTTTTAACTAAGTCTTGCCTAGAAACTTTGATTTCAAAATAGAAAGGCTTAAAAAATTACTATTATAGTTATTGGTTCTTATGACTTAGTTACGACAATCAATAGTAGTTTTTTTAGTCTTTTTATTTTGAAATTAAAGTTTCCAGGCAAGATTTAATTACAAAGAGTGAAAATCATAATAGATCGATTATCCATAAGCATAACTTCATCCTCTAAATCATTTGATATTGAAAGTGTGGATTCACTATTTGGGTTATCATCAACGATAATAGTTTTGCCTTTCTCTTCTTGTCATTTATCTTTCATTATTGTCTCTTATTTTCTTATCATGTTTTTGCCTCCCTTTTCTTATGGATTTTCTTCTACTTTCATCTTTTCTTTGCCTTTGCCTTTTTTTTTTTTTCTTATAGATTACCTTCCACTTTCATCTATTCCATTTTTGTCATCCTTCCATCTCCCTCTTCTTGCATATTTCCTTCCCATACCGTCTAATGGTTTCCTATCATGCTTTTGTCTCCGATTTCTAGTAGATTTTCTTCTATTCCACATTTTCTTTACCTATTATACTTTTCCCTCCATTTTCTTGCAATTTTTTTTTCCATTTTGATCTGTTCCATGCTTGTCATCATTTTGTCTCCATCTTCTTCTGGAATTTTTTTTCTATTTTCATCTTTTTTTTTGCCTACAACTTTTTTGTCTTCCTTTTCTTACAGATCTCCTTCCACTTTCATCTCTTCCATTATTGTCATGCTTTCGCCTCTCTTTTCTTGCCAATCCTTTTCCACTTCTCCCTATTACTTTTTTATTACTATAATAAATATAAAATTAATATTTAAACATAAAGAGATATATATGTATATATGAAATTAGAATGTTTTTAACCTTAAAAACTTCATTATTTGCATTGATCTTCCAAAGTCATCTCAAACTTTTTAACAATTATTAATTATATAATCATATGCATTTAGTAATGTTATTTTACTGTTAATTCTCTAAACCGTGACGTCTTTACTTTTTGGTAGTGAGTAAACTATACCTTATGGCTCTTGAGGAGGATGATCGAAGAAGTTGGGTAGGTTTTCATATCATTCTCTAATAAGCTCCTTAACTCTTCTTTTCATTTTTGCTTTAGTAGCATCATCTGATGTAGCCCACATCGCATTTTCTTCATTGTAATAATCATTGTCAACATTCTCTTCACGAATGCTTTTCCCTTTCAATGATCCCTTTCTTCTCGCTTCTAAAGATTGTATATTTGATCATAATTTTATATTTGTTTTAAGCTATTAATAAATGACTTCATGAATGTAATCCAATACCTTCTTTATCTTTCAACTCATCAATTTTCTCCACAGCCTTTTTCAAGTCGAACATTTTCTGTACATCACATTCACAACAGTTTAATCTAATCTTTAATAGCTTTATTATTTCAATTTTATTAAATACTGAGATGTTTATTTAATCATTCAAAAAAACTGAGTGTCAGATTCAAAATAAGCATCTTAATATTTAATCATTCTTAAAATTGACTACCAACTTCTCTTATTAACTTCAAATTAATGCGTTAAGTGACAAAAACTAATAATATTATATTCTGAATTCTAACTCTAATCCTCGATAATAATTTCATTGCATAGACTTGTATGATGACCTTGTTTGGATATTAATTGTGATTTGCATATGCATAACAGTGAGCTTGATCTAATCCTTCGAATAAATAATTTCATTGCATAGACTTGTAATGATGACCTTGTTTGAATATATTTGCATATGCATAACAGTGAGCTTGAAAAGCTTGATAAATGTAAGAAAATATGTGCAGCAGGAGGAAAACATAAAGAACTTCATCCATGAGCATGATCCTTGTCATAGATCCTATATAAGAAAATTTCAAATACAAACTAAAATAAGTAGCAATTTATTCTCTAATTGCTTAATGAACTTAACTCTAAAATTTGATAAAACTCTAATTACGAATGTAAGAGATAATAGGAGTCTAAAAATTAAGCTTAAATCAAAAGATTGTGTTAATCTCATATTCCTTGATAGCATGATTTCTCCCAATTTCAATAGACGTGACACCCATTAGCAATCAAAGAGATGCATATTTGATGAAACTGATTATGCATTGGCTAAAAGACAAGAAAGACAGGCTGATCACATTTTGTTGGTCACAAAAAAATCAAGAATTAAGAATTACCCATTAATGACAGATCATTCATACCTTAAAAATATATGATGATAGAAATTGAAAAAAAGAATTACCCATTAATGACAGATCATTCATACCTTAAAAATATATGATGATAGAAATTGAAAAATATCAGATCTCTTGAACTGAATCACCATTAACGCAATATTAAAGCAAAAGCCAAGAAATAGATTAACTTTTTAATCTATTGTTAATGCAAAAGCTAAGAAAATAAAAGGCAGTTTTCTATTCCTTTAACAATTTTCCATGAAATCTGTTATTAAAATCAAATATTAAGTAGTTTTTAAGCAGTAATGAAAATCGAAATGTAAAATCAAAATGGAAAATCACACATAAACAAAAATGCTAGAATAGTTGCTAAAAATCAAAATGTAAGATCAATAAAACATGAGAAATCAAATTAAGTGAATGAGTTTTCTATCAAAAAAGAAAAAGAAATTGGAACCTGGTGACTATGGAACAATTAGGTCACTGGAGAAGCTATATCGATGATGACTTAGGGTTAGAGGAAAGGGGAGATGAGCGGGAGAGTAAATCGATCGATCGATAGCGATAGCGCATGTCAACATTATATAGAAATTGGAATCTAGTGAGTATGGATCAATTAGGTCACTGGAGAAGCCATGAAGGAGGCAGTTGGGAGGAAAAGGTGAATCAATGATGACTTAGGGTCAGAGGAAAGGGGAGAGGAGTAGAAGAACAAATCGATAGACCGGGAGAGATAGCGTAGCGACATTATATAGAGCATACCCTATTTTACTTTTCCAATTTACCGATAAAATTTTTTTTCGGTAACTGACAAAATTTTTATTGGTAAAGTTTTAAAGTTAATAAATTAAATATATATACCGACTAAATTTCACTCGGCCTTTAGTTGACAATTTCATTTACCGATAAATAATTCTGTCGGCTTTCTATCAGAGTTTAGTCCCATAAAATATTAGCGCCAATATTACTTATCGATTACCTATAAAATTATTTTGTTGCAATTAATTACTAAATTACTACCAAATTCTGTCATTTTTTTCTCAATTTAATTCTGTCGTTTTTTCTGTTATGTAGTTAAATACCTATAAAAATAATTTTGTTCGGTAATTTCTATCGGTATATAATAATTTTTCCGTAGTGTAATAGTTACAATGCCTACTTATATTTTAACATTTTCATTACCCATTTGTAAAATTTAACAACTAAATCCAAAAAATCTAAAAAGACAAAATATGTATCATAAATAATATTAAATCTTTAGCACATGTCTTCACATCCTGAATTTTAGTTCCATACAAAGACAACTTAATACAACAATTAAGAAAATAAACTATAAAAAAATTCATAACAAGATATTATATTTACCTTGAAATTAACTAATATTTTCTTTCATAAATAGTCATTCTTTTCTTCATTTCAGATAGCTCCATTGAATGACAATCAAATATAAGTATTTTCACAAAATACTTTCATTAGAAGAAATAAACCAACCGTTATTTGGTAATTTAGCTGGAGCAAAACTTACTTATAATTTTGGACTATGTGTAATAGCAATTTTGGACTATGTGTAATAATAATAATACTAAGAATAAATAGTCATTTTGAAATTAAAATTTAAACTTTGACTATAATGAAAACTAAAAAAAAAAAATAATTGAGACAAAAATTAAAAAGACGAACCTTGTAATGTGATTTTAAGGAGGATAAATAGTATAGAAAACCTTTTTTTTGTTGTATCTTAGTTTCTTATGTTGTAAACAAACCTAATTAACAATTTTTATAATAATTAATATTTATTTTATATAAAAAAAGACTTGCAAGATACACTCTTTTATTTAATAACTAGTCTTTTTTACTTGCAAGATATATTCTTTTAATTTTTTTTTATCTATATAATACTAAAACATAAGTTTTTTTTTACTTGCAAGATATATTCTTTTAATTTTTTTTTATCTATATAATACTAAAACATAAGTTTTTACTTAGATTAAAATAAATGCAAAATTGCATAATTTATATTAGAATTTGCCGTATAAGTTGCTTATAATGTTACTTCTTATATATTTAATTTTATTTTTTTTATAACGAAGGGGTTTGAAAATAAAATTCAATCCGATTCCCAAGCCTAATCCTTCAGTCCCTAATTTATAAATGCAGATTCTTAAAACTTTAATAATTAAGTGCCCAAAAAGAAAATCAAGTCATACTTAGTCTCCAACCTCCTGCCCTCAACCCAAATCAATATATATATATATACAACTATAATGAAAAATAATAAAAAAAATTCTTTACAGTTAAATAAAGAAAATAAATGAGAAGATGGTCTAAATTGATAATGGTAATTACTTTGACTACAGTAACAGTATTACTTACCCAGTGCACTAAAGAAATGAATATATGCACATACAAATTCGTAAAACCCCAAAAGTGATCTAAAATATAGATATAAAATTCTAGTTTTTTTTCAATTTCAAAAACATTATTTTCTTTTAAATCAAACTGATTTAGAATATAATAGAAAAAATATCTAGAAAATTAAAAATGTTTAATCATAAAGATGCCATCTATTTATTGCAGGGGATATATAAATCTCATACTAAATTAAAGTGATAGTAGTTACAAATTAATTTAGTAACGAAAAAAATAAAAACAAAAAATTTATTAATAATATAACTCTTTTCAAAACTCAACATATAATAAAGAAATAAATTATATTAAAAAATTATCAATTTAAATTTCAAAAATTAACCCCCTCTTTAAGTGGAAAGGTTGCAATTTATTGAAATTTAATGTTGATGGACAAAAAAAATAAAATAAAATACTATTGCTAAGTCAGTAAATGAAAATTACAAAGCAAATTATGCTAAGATCTAATTTTATTTCTCCATTTTTCTAAGTTGCAAATTTAAAATAAATGATTTAATTAATTAATTAATAAAAAAGATTACATAAAAGGAATGGTCTATCCTCTCCAAATAAATCATCAATTTTCCCTACAACTATATAGAAAAAGAAAAGTATACTTTTTCTTTCATATTTTTAAAACAATATGTCCAATCAAAACATACAAACATAAATAAAAAAATAATATTAATAAAAATAATATTTTTTTTATCTCGCTCCTAAATAAAAATATTTTAAATTATAATCAAAATTAATCAAATATTTAATAATAAAATATAAAAATTTTCAAATGTCTCATTATCATGTATATTTATTAAAAAATAAATTTAAAAAAGAATAAACTTAAAATTTTAAAATTCTAATTATTTCTATCTATTTATATAAAAATAATTTTTATAAATTATATCCAAACAAATAATAAAATGTAATTTTTTAATTGGCTTTAACTAAGATTATTTTAGCATATTCTAAATTTCAAACTAAAAAAGATAAAACATAAAATTTTAAAATTCTAATTATCTATATGAATTTATTTAAAAAAAATAATTTTTATAAACTATATCTAATCAAATAATAAATGTAATTTTATAATTTTCTATGACTAAGATTATTTTAGAATATTCCAAACTTCATCAAGGATATTATCGAAAATCTCATTGTTCCCCATATTCTCACATTTATATATAGTATACATAAGAAATGTGGTGATTTGCGTTGCACCCTTTCTCTTTTAAATACAAAGAAACCAAAAAAAAAAAAAAAAAAAAAAAAAAAAAAAATACAAAGAAACGCAAAAAAAAAAAAAAAAAAAAACTCAGCCTTCAATGTGGCCGAATAGCAACCAATAAGACAACATTCAACCATCCTCGCACCATAAAGAAAAAAAAAAAAAAAAAAAAAAAACTCAGCCTTCATGTGGCCGAATAGCACCAATAAGAACAACATTCAACCATCCTCCAACCATAAAAGAGGGAAACTCTATTATCCTCGCTCTATGAACCTTATATGATAAAAAATATAATTTTTTATTTTATCCAATAAAATTTAAGTTTAAATAAGAAATTAAAATAACAAATTAAAATTAAATTATCTTTTTTTTCAAATAAATAAAATTAAACTCAAATAAATAAAATATAACAACTTCAAAAGGTTTGATGAAGAATCTTTTATTTGTTGTATACACCTTTCAAAATGTATAGGTCAACTTGGAACAATTATTAAATTAATTCAATATTTTTTATTTATTTTAGGTTTCTTCAATAATTAATATTATACAAGAATGAAAAAAGTTTGAATAATTAATATTATACAAGAATCGAATTCATATGATTAAATCTATATAATTAATATTATATAAAAAGTTTCAATTAATATAATTTCTCTTTACTTATGGTAAGTGTTCTTGTATAAATCCAAATTATAAAAAAAATAATAAATTAGGTTTAAAATATTTCTTATTAGTGGTGACATATATGTGACAGTTTAGTTTTTAAAATTTTTCTTTTTTAGTTTTGGTGGAAAATGAAAGTACAAAATCACAATTTTAGAAAATTTTGTTAATACCTCTTCGCTTTATTTCCTTGTGAGGTACAAGGACCGGTGCATGTATTAAACCAACATTGTGAATTTTTGTAATGAAAGTAAACAATTGATGATTTTTGATAATTTTGTGAATACGCATCACTTTATTTCCTTGTTAGGTATAAGGCTGTGCATGTATTAACACGCAAATTGTGAATTTTCTATAATAGAAATCAAAAATTAAAATTTTAGAAAATTTTGTGAATATTTCCTCATTTACTTCCTTGTGAGATACAAGGATTAGTGCATGCATTAACAATGAATTTCTGTAATAAAATTGAAATATCATAATTTTTGAAAATTTTTTAAATATTCCCTCACTTTGTTTCCTTGTGAAGTACAAAGACTAGTGTATGCATTAACACTAATATTGTGAATTTCTGTAATGAATGCATATTAAATAAAGATATGAAAATTAGATTACAGATTCTTTTATTTTTGAGATTTTCTACCTTAAATTTTTACACTACTTTTATTGGTTTTTAATTTTTGTCACTAATGAAAATAAAAGAATTACAAATATTTCTTATTGGTGCCTGTGGATATTTGGATTTGTGCGTTCAATATTTATATTCGTTGTTTTTAATTTTGGTGAGAAATCAAAAGAAAGAATCACGATTTCGAAAGTTATATATATATAATCTTTTAATTTATTTCTTTAAATATGCATCAGCCAGACATCATGGATGAATACAGGACATTTATCACATTTATTAGTGTCTTTTTTTATTTTGGATTTTCTTCAATAATTAATATTTATATAAGAAAAACTATATAAAAAAAAAAATCAGTTAGTATAATTTCTCTTTAATTATGGCAAATATGACTGTATAAATTCAAATTATACGTCAAAAAATTTTATGGGGATCTCTTAAATTATTTCTATTTCAGCAACAGTCAAAAGTCATATATATACGTGGGACAATGTCAAAGTAATAAACATCTTTTTTTTTCCTTTTAGATTTTACCAGTAATTAATATTTATGAAAGAGTAAAAATATAAAAAAAAGTATTAGCCTCAATTAACATAATTTCACTTCACTTATGGTAAGTGTTCTAGCATAGATTCAAATTTTACAGGGCAATAAATAATTTTCTTCTAAAATAGTTATCGTTTGTTGTTCAAAACCATCAAAAATTGTAATTGAACTTATTTTCTTATCTTTCAATTTCTCTCTCACCCTCCCTCACCCCAATTCTCTTTGTTCTTAAATATGGATTTTCTTTGTTATGAAATTGAAACGACTCGGAAATTTATTTTCACAATTTTTCATTTAAAATTTTAATCATAAATTCTAACCAATGAAATTCAACGGAAAATAATTTTATTATTGCCAACCCAGAACCATAAACCAAGTGGAAATCTTGTAAACCAAGCAAAAATTGAGCCAAACCACTGAATTGAGCCAAACCGATTCAAATCGAACCAAAATTGGCCCAGAAAGCTATAGAAACCCTGCCTTTTCTTTTCTTTTTTCTTCTTCTTCTTTCTTCTTCGGGAGCGTTGTTTCTCCCTCTCCTTGTTTTCGGCGCCGCTCGACTGCAGCAAGGTGGCGACCGACCTCCTTTTCAGTGCTGGACATGATTCCAGCTTTTCCTTCTCAACGATCGGAGCTCCAACAACATGGGTGGAATCTCCGCCTTCCCTCAACGATGCAGTTACAATTTCTGGCAATACCAGGCGATTCCAGCGACGTGAGGCTTCAAAGTGAGTCTCGATCAACTCAACTCCTCCATGCAAACGTTTCCCCTCATGAAGTCCGATGTTTGGCTCAGTCTTGCGAAAACACCATCAAAGGCGGCGGTGCAGCAGCTGTGAAACGACCCAAAAAATTTTCAAAAATTTATCATTTAAAAATTTAATCATAAATTCTAATCAATGAAATTCAGTGAAAAATATTTTATTATTGCTAAACCAAACCTGTAACCAGTTTGAATTTTTCGAAAACCAAGTGAAAAACTCGTAAACCAAGCAAAAAATCGAACTAAATCATTGAATTAAGCCAAACTGGTTCGAATCGAACCGGAATCGACCCAGAAAGTTCAAGAAAGCAGTCTTTTCTTTTTTTTTTTCCTTCTCTTCTTCTTGTTCTTTTCTTCCTCGCCAGTGTCATCTCTTTCCCTCTTCATCGATTTTTCGGCCATCTTAGCTTATAACTGGTCGACTCCAGCTCTTCCTCACCAGCACTACTCTGACGACTCCCCTTCCTATTTCCAGTCGGTTTTAACGCAGAAAGGAGAGGAAGGTTGATTATGTGCAACAATCGGTTTCTCATCAATCCTTGCCGATTTCAGTGGCTTCACGTCATGAGGTGGGCACCAGTCGATCCTTTTCCTCCATATGATCATTTTCCCTCAAATAATTCTAGTGATGGAGCATGGAGGACAAGACCACCATGAGCAATGGAGATACAACTACTTCCGGCTCGATTTCGACCAAACGAGCAACTGGCTCTGCAAACGGACGGTGGATCTGAACTCCTCATGAAATTGTGAGTCGAACGGTGTGATCACTGTAAAATTCTTGGCGATATCGATTTTCCGGCCACCATGCATGGCGGTAGTTCGGCGACCGACCGACAAGTCTCCGGCGAGGCCCCAAGAGGAAAAATCGTCTTCTCCTCACGCAGATTGTGGAATCGTAGTCTGATTTTTGATTAGTGCGCTCTAAATTATTGGTTGACTTAGTTGATTTTTTGAATAAATAGTTAGTTGAAGACTTTGAAATGTTAGGCAGAATGTTGGATCTGTCATGTGGACTCAAAATATGCAATTAGAATTGTTTAGCTACTTAATTCTATATATGTGGAAACATGTGGACTCAAAATATGCAATTAGAATTGTTTAGCTACTTAATTCTATATATGTGGAAACATAGTTAATAAACTTAGAATAGTTAATAAACTACGAAGTAATGCAAATTTGGTACATAGGCTTCTAAGGTGAAAAATCACAGAAATGGATGAAATAGTAGTTAGCGTGATCTCAGAAAGACTTAGTCAATTAATTAGATGATTCTTAATTTAGTTTAACTAGAATCGATTA
This sequence comes from Jatropha curcas, assembly GCF_014843425.1. The sequence goes on from NW_023591768.1 coordinate 989,053, forward strand.
CTGTTGTGAGTTAAAGTTGAGGAAGTTTAGTTCTATATAAATACAACCTTGAACCTTAATACTTCGAAGTATAAATTATAAACCTAAGAACAAGCAACTACTGTTCTTAATTAAAATACAATTTAATTGTTAGTAAAAGAATGTACTAACTATAGCTCAAATATGGATGAGTTGAGCTATTCACTATAAAAGGAAAAATAACTATTTGTGGTTTGTTTATTTTGATAATGTAATTATATAGCATTTTTATAAACTAAGAATATGACGTTAGTTGATATTAATTATGAATTGAGTAAATGTTTAGATGAATGAATATTGGTTATCGCGGACGTGATTAGTTGTTGTGAAGTTGGGCTATGAAAATTTATTATTGTATGGTGATATGGCTATTAAAGGAGGATGGGGAATTTGACTTAATTGGTTGCCCAATGGATGGGCTTTGTGGGTTGAATGGATATTTAATGAGATTATTGATATTTAAATAGGTGGATAGTCCTATTTGTGGGGGAGATTCTATTAAAATTTTGATAGAATCTCGATTAGCTTTACTTGTTAAATAGGTTATTGGATTATATAGGACAAGCCTTTATTTTTTTTATTTAACGGAGTAATTTATTCAATTCTTTTCTCCCCTTTGAATTTCCATTTCGTTTAGATCATTCTAGTTGGTTCACTAATTTGATAAGTTAGAATCGAAATTTGAGTCTTTTCCCATCTAGTATAGAAAATAATAATAAATAGTGCATTACCGGTTGCATCATACATAATCATTACTATATAGAGCATCATACATAATCATTACTATATAGAGCTTGGTCTTCAATTATTTATTTTTATTATTTATTTTTGTTTCAAGCAACAATTATTATATTATATTATTATTTAATACTCTTATATTTGTTTGAATTGGTATGTGAATGTACATTTGCACTCCTGCATGATAGGGTTTAATTAATTAATATGCTTGCATTTAATTGCGATGTTTGATTATTTGTGTTGTGACATTGCTATGCCTTGTTTGTGTGGAATTGGGGAATTGGGATGAAGTAGGTCCAGAATGGGGTTGTGTGGACGGTTTTGTTTTTAAATGAATGAAAAATATGGAATTCGACCGTTGCTATGTATGGGAGATCGGCGCCCATGTGCACCTGATGAATGGATTATATGGAAAACCACAGGGGTGGCCTCCTATTGTATGGAAAAGAAAAAGAGAGTAATAAAAAAAAAAAAAAAAAAAAAAAAAAGAGAGAGAGAGAAAGAATGAATGAATGAAATGAAAAGAGAGGACTGGTCAAATGAGGATTAGACCGGTCGGCCAGGTATAGGGGATTGACTCCCTGGTGCACACGTCATGAGAGGATGGACCACGTGTGAGGACGGCTCATCGGAGGTTTCGGTGACGCCACTAACAAATCTCCACGTGTTTGATTACTTGAAGGTGTGATTATTTGTGGGTGTTGATGATGTGCCCTTTGTTTGATTGGATAAGTGTTCATTTTAGTATTATAGGAAGCATTTTGTGCGAATGCTTGTGTTATGCAATAATCACAATTTATTATTAGACTCACATTTCTTTGTTTAACTTTTCCACATTGTAGACACTTCTTTGTTCCGGTTAAAGCTCTGTCTCCTTCCCCGCAGAGCTAGAAAAGTAACTTTTAGAATCTATAATTATTTAAGTTATGAAGCTATATGTATTAAAATATTTTTATATTTATCTGTTAGTGAACTCCGCAGTATTTAAATGTATAAAAATCTTTTTATATTTTCTGTTAGTGCAACTCCGCAGTTGTAGGATCTGTCAACCGATAAATTCGATGAGCGAGATGTAGTTATTTATTTTTTGTGATGCATGATCTGTTAGCCACCATTAAGCTACTGCTTTGTCGATTATAATTGGGCCGCAATTTACTATAAAATGTTAACTTACGTTACATTTTGGGCCCAAAGTATAATATAATAACCCCCCCCACATGAGATTGAATCATGCGGCATAGGCAATATGGGCTTGATTGATTAGAATATTCATTATTGATCATGGGTTAGAATTTTAGTGGTTCTAGGACTATTAAGTTACGAGGCTCTACATTTGGGCCAAAGTATAATATAACTATGAGATTGATCATGCATGGCAATATGGGCTGATTGATTAGAATTCATATTGATATGGTTGAATTTTAGTGGTTTAGGCTTATTACGGGCCTCAGGGACCTTATGCTTACTTAGGCCCTAGTGCCAGTCCGGCTCATGGTTCCGGGTCGTGACAGGCTATCGAGCTTGATTTCGGTTAGTTGGCTCGTCAAACTCATAAACAGATGATGGATTTGAGCTCCTTATAAAATTTCCAGTCGGGTGGTGGAAGTCTTGCAAATTTTTGGGCAGGATCGACTCTCCGGCCACCCTGAACGGCGATGCTGGCAGAGGTCTGGTGATCGGCCGGCGAGTCTCCGGCGAGGCCTCAAGAGACAGAATCATCTTCTCCTCATGCAAATCGTGGAATCGTAGTCCGATTTTCGATTGGTATGCTCTAAGACTTAGTTCCTTATTTTTGGTATAAATTCCAAATTTAAAATTATTGGTTGATTATGTTGATTTCGAATAAATAGTTAATTGAAGGACTTTGAAATATTAGGTAGAATGTTGGATTTGTCATGTGGATTCCAAATATTCAATTAGAATTGCAACCTGACCTCGATTAATAATTAAATCGTTCATTAGCGCATATTTTGTGTATATACTTTTAAAATTGAAAATGTCCAGAACTCAGTTATCCTTGTATTGCCTAACTGACCTGTTACAAGGTAGCTAATAATCAGAAACTACGTAGAATTGTTTAGCTACTTAATTCTACATATGTGGAAACATAGTTAATAAACTAAGAATAGTTAATAAACTACGAAGTAATGCAAATTTGGTACATAGGCTTCCAAACCGAAAAATCGCTGAAATGGATGAAATAGCAGTTAGCATGACCTTAGAAAGACCTAGTCAATTAATTAGATAATTGTTAATTTAGTTAACTAGAATCGATTACTGTTGTGAGTTAAAGTTAAGGAAGTTTTAGTTCTATATAAATACAACCTTGAACCTTAATAATTCCAAGTATAAATTATAAACCTAAGAAAAAGCAACTATTGTTCTTCTTTGAAATACAATTTAATTGTTAGTAAAAGAATGTACTAAGCTGTAGTTCAAATATGGATGGGTTGAGCTATTCACTATAAAGGGAGAAAGAACTATTTGTGGTTTGTTTATCTTGATAATGTAATTATATAGCGTTTTGATAAACTAAGAATATGATGTTAGTTGGTATTAATTATGAATTGAATAAATGTTTAGATGAATGAATAATGGTTTTAGATGCAATTGAATAATGGGTTATGGCAGATCGAGATTTGTTGTTATGAATTGCTAATGATGGAGATTTGTAGAATTTATTATGTTGAAATTGTAGGTTTATAGTGGAATTGTTTAATCCATTTGTTAAAGGGTACGGTTCGCCAAAATTTTGACATAATCTAATAGTTTTACTTGTAAATAGGTTGTAGGATTTATTTAGGATAATCCTTATTAGTTATTTAGGAGAATGCTTTATTTAATTCTTTCCTTTCCCTTCCCATTTCATTTTTTCATTAGAATCACTCTAGTTTGGTTTCACTGATTCGAACAAGTTAGAATCGAAATTGAGTCTTTTCCCATCTAGTGGTAGTAATCATAATAATAGATAGTATTTACCATTTGCATCATACATAAATTCATTACTTTATACAGATTATTTATGTCTTTCTTTATTTATTTATTTTTCAAGTACCAGTTCATTACCAATTAATATTATGTTATTATTTAAATACTTTTAATTATTCATTTGAGTTGCGTATAGAATTGTGTATTGCGGCTCTTTTTGTGGCGCTCGTATTTGCCGTGTGCTTGCAATGCATGTTCATTGTTACATTGGTTTTGATTAGTTTGCTCGCTGTGAACATAATATTTATAGCCTTATTTTTGCAATGGAATTTAGGGTTAACAGTGGGTTATCTACCAATGGGTTTTATTAGAGCAAAATCTTTCTGTACTTTGTTAAGCCAGATTGTAGTAAAATGTGGAAGACTCGGATTGGCCCCCGTTGGGCATCTTGAATGATTTAGGCTTATATGGAAAACCACATTTGTGTGGCTCTTGTATGGTGGTGTTGGTATGGAAAGAAAAAAGAGTATAAAAAAAACTAGAGGGCTGGTCAAGTGAGGAATAGACCGATCGGCCATGTATGGGGGATTGGCTCCCTAGTGCACATGTCATGAGAGGATGTGTGAGGGTGAGCCATGTGTGAGGACGGCTCATCGGTGGTTTCGGTTACACCACTAACCAATTTCCACTTGTTTGACTATTTATAGGTGTAATTACATGTGGTTGCTGATGTTGTTCCATATGCTTGACTGGTCTTGTGTTCATTTTAGTACTTTAGGGAGCATTTCGTGTGAATGCTTGTGTTATGCAATAATTACTATTCATTATTGTATTTAAACTACATTTCTTTTGTCTTAACATTTTTCCCAGGAAGTAGATTCCTCTTTGTCTCGGCCCAAAACTCTGTATCTTCCTCTGTAGAGCTAAGTAAATATCTAGTTTCTTATTTTAATTAATTGTTATGTATAAAAACTTTGCAACTTCTAGTCATTTCTAAACTTCACAGTTGCAGGACCTATATGCCTCTAATCATGTATTAATAAGGATATATATTATCTTGTGAATGTTTTAATTATTTATTTTAATGCATGTATGGACCCGTAGCCTATTTCATAAATAAGGTATATTATAAATAGGCCTGAACCATAAACTGATTTGAGATGTTGAAGTTGGGCTAGAAATATGGGCTTACTATTCCTAGAAATCTGATCGACGAGTATAGATTTTATGGGTTAGGCTTACTACGGACCTCGGGGGCCTTATGCTTACCTAGGCCCTAGTGCCGGTCCAGCCGGGGTTTTTAGTTAGCTTACTCGGACCTGCGGGGGCACTTATGCTTAAACACTAGCCCTTAGTTGCTGGTCCAAAGCGCCATGGTTTTTATCGTACGTCGTGTGACAAAAATGGCATGAAGCTTTAGGACCGGTACGCGTGCCTAATGGTAATTTCGGGTCGTTTCGACAAATAATTAGGATGAAGATCAGAAAAAGAAAGTGCTTGATTCCTAGAAATCTGATCGACGAGTATAGATTTTATGGGTTAGGCTTACTACGGACCTCGGGGGCCTTATGCTTACCTAGGCCCTAGTGCCGGTCCAGCCCATGGTTTCGAGTCGTGACAAAAATGGATGAAGCAGCCGGTACGGCCCATGATTTCGGGTCGTGACAAAAATGGATGAAGCAGAAAAGAAAGTCTTGGATATGCAAATCTTTGTGCCGCATTCATCATCAAATTAAGAACTTAGATTATGGTTTATACATAAATCGTAGTCATCTTCTATCTGCGACATATATGGCTGAAATTTGAGGGGTAATTAATTTTTTTTTTTTTAATTTTGTAGATCATGTTGATTTATTGATATAATCTAACCTTTGATCGGTAAAGTGCAGCTTTGATTTAACTTTATTTCTAGTTTCATTTTTGGACAATTTTTTTGATACGATTTGATGAATTAATTATATTTTATTGCTCAAAAAAAAATCCTCATCAATATTTTTTATCTTAATTTTTAATTACATGTGTCATTTTTTTTATAAGCAAGGGAAATTGTGAAATTGAATTTTATGATATCTAGTCTCCCCTGTTTTCTTTTTTTTTTTGTTTTTAAAAAAAAGATCCACTGTTTTTCTTAATAAGTCACTTCAGTCGGTAAATTATTGACAAAGCTATCAGTTTTTAACTTACAATAGACTTGGTCATCAGTTTGGATCAAATTAGAATAGATCTAAGAAATCTACTATCGAATTAGAAGGTATCTAAGAAATCCTTGCCCAAATTCAACCAAACAAACAGATTTAGGTTCTAGTTCAATTGATAAAGTTAGCAGGGACAGATCTAGGGCAAATATTTTAAGCGAGCCAAACAACAATTTTTTTTAAAGCTTTTACGGAGTTAAATATAATTTTTTTTCTATATTTTTAAGGATCAAAATGTTATTTTTTCTAGAAATAAATAAAAAATCTCGGGGTGGGCTGGGCTCCCATGGGCCTCCATTAATCTCTGCCCCTGAGTATTAGGATATTTATGGTCTAATTTTTACAAAAAAAGAAAGAAAAAAAAAATCTAGCAAATCCTTTGCCAAGATAAAAATTAGTCTGAAATTAACTATATTGAGACCAAACTACAATTTTATGACTACATTAAGATTCCGATTTTACTCCATACAGGCCTTAGACCCCTGATTTGATCAACTAGCCACCAGTTAGTGACAGATTTGAAACCACAGATGTTGCATAATAATATTTTTTTGAATTAAAAAATTTAATTTCCATTTCAAATATTTTGTTTTTACATATAATAATAGCTTTTGTTTTATATATATTTTGAATGATTTACAGGAGCTGCTGCCAATTTACAAATTTGTCCAGCAAATGGAAATGGGTCCAAATTTGAGGCCATTAACATCAAATTTCAAGCAGGAAGTGTGTTTGTGAAATGACCCGATATATTATTTTCAAAATCCTTTAAGTTAAAATTAAATCAAAATGCCAAATAATCTAAAGTCTAGCCAATGAGATATTATTCATCAATATTTTAATTTCATTGGTTAAGAAATAATTAAGGTTGAACTACAAGAAAATCGGACTTAAATCTTTTAGTAACCAATTGAAATTTCAACCGAATTGGACCACCCCGGGGTTGAACCAAATCATCTATTCGGACCGAACTAAGCCTTTTTACCCAATCACTGGAAGAGAGTATAATTTTTAAGGTTGAAACTACAAGAGAATCGGACTTAAAATCTTTGTTAGTAATGGAGACAATGTGAAATTTCAATCAAGGTGAAATGACCCGATATATTATTTTCAAAATCCTTTAAGTTAAAATTAAATCAAAATGCCAAATAATCTAAAGTCTAGCCAATGAGATATTATTCATCAATATTTTAATTTCATTGGTTAAGAAATAATTAAGGTTGAACTACAAGAAAATCGGACTTAAATCTTTTAGTAACCAATTGAAATTTCAACCGAATTGGACCACCCCGGGGTTGAACCAAATCATCTATTCGGACCGAACTAAGCCTTTTTACCCAATCACTGGAAGAGAGAGAAAAAAATCTCATCTCCTTCCCCTCTCTCGATGCCGACAGCTCTCCCTTCCCCTTTGCTCTTCGCTCTTCGCTCTTTGGCCATCGGCCACCTAATTTTGCGAGTAAATACTCTAAAGCCATGTACTCACTGCAAGGTGTTTCATTCAAGCCTTGGTTTGCGCGATTTGAGCCCAAATCGAGGGAAAACTCGACTTAAATGATTCGACACCGTCGCAGCATCAATTTTTCGGCCATTCACGTTGTTTTCGACGACTTGAGGCTTCAAGGTAGGTGTCGATCGATTCATCTCCTCTCCCTATTTCATTTGATTGTTTCGGTGTCAAGTATGTTAGAGATAATAGCAGTTCGAGTTTGAAATGAAAATCAACCACTTAAGTATATCTTCTTGTTGTAACTAATTTGTTTTGATTGGTTAGTTTTGTATTGATTGTTATAGGAGGTCAGTGTACATAGGAGTCTCTTGTATCTATTTGAGAAACTCTCATATCAGAAATAAAAAACTTTTTCAGTTTCTGATCAAACTCTATTAGAGTACGGTGTTCGGAATCGGAGAACCCAAAGCGGTGACCACTGAACATTCTAGGCCCATTTTTAGCCAAATGGTTAACACCCATGTTAAATTGATTACATATTAGTGATCCTCCTATCATAACGAACAAATTGATGTATGATTTGCAATTTTTGGTGCAGTTGGATTTTCCGACCACCGCGCATGGTGGCCAGTGGCGACAGTTTGGTGACCGGCCGGCGACGCTCCGATAAGGCTCCAAAGGTAGAATCTTCTTCTCTTCACTTTGATTTTTAGTATGTAATCCAATTTTGCATTGGTAAACCTTATAACCCAATTCTACATTTTTCCTTTAGAAATCAATTTGTATTTATTTCCTTATTTTACAATTATTTGACGAGATTATGTAAAAGTTGTGATCAGTTAGAAAATTATTTAATTTGGTTAATCCAAGTCAGAAATTTAAAAACCTAGATTGCTAAGGGGTAAGAATATTATTTTTTGTACTTTAAGTGGTAGTAAGAGACTAATGGGAAGCTAAGTATTTAAATAGAAAATTTTAATTAGATATATATATTATCATGGTACGAATTGAATTCGTGAAAAATATCTTTGCTTTGAGTTGGGATTAATTACTGGTGTGGATAAATTGATTCAAGTTGATTTAATGATGACATAATGGAGGATGGGCTGTGTGTTGATATGTGCCATGTATAAAATTTGGATAGTCTAGTTTACAGAGGAAATGCTATCGAATTTCGGCAGAACACTTATTAAAGAACTAAATCAGTTATATCCTTAGGAGGTGGTAACGACTAAAACTTTTAGTATTACTATTTCCATTATTATTATTATTATTATTATGTACACTAAATTTTTAGTAATTACTATTTCCATTTATTATGTATTCTTATAGATTAATTATTACTTATTATTACTTACGTAAATTAACTACAGCATTATTAAAGTTATAAACTAGCAGTAAATAAATAAATAAGGATAATGTGAGTATATATTATATATATATATATATATCATATATATATATATATATATATATATAGTTTAGTTTGATTGTTAGATAAAGTGGCTGTAACTAAAAGATTGGAAAAATAATGAACTGGCGAAATACATTTCTAGAATTAGACACTCTTATTTAAAGAATTTTCTTTTTTTTTTTTTTAGATGTTTTTTAAAGTTCCAAAATGTCAAGGTTATAAAAGCTAGAAATTTGACGTTGGCAGTAATCAAGATAAGCCTTTTTAATAGGACAATGAAGAAAATTGTATTTGAGCTTAGCATTTAGCACATAATTCGCATTACCCTTACCTGCATTTGCATCCATGCATACACAACTAACATCCACCTGCATTTGCATCCATGCATACACAACTAAATGCTAGACATGCATTACTTATTAAATTGTTATTTTATGTTGCATTATTTGTTGCTATTGGAAATGGCTTGGTTAGCTGTGATGTGCTTCATGTATGCTTTGTTTGTGTGAAATTCGGATGAAGTGGGTCACTGTTGGGTTTGTGAGGGCGATCTATGATACCATCGGCCATGGATGGGAAGATCGGCGCTTCCATGTGCATCTAATGAAATATGATATGGAAAACCACAGAGTGGCCTCCTGTTGGTATGGAAAAGAAAAGAGGGTATAAAAAAATGAGAGGGCTGATCAAGTGAGATTGAGACTGGTTAGCCATGTATGGGGATCGGGTCCCTGGTGCACACGTGATGAGAGGGCGGGCCATGTGTAAGGACAGCTCGTCGGGGTTTTGGTGACGCCACTAACCAATCTCCACTTGATGTGATTATATCAAGGTGTTAATATTTGTAATTGTTGTTTCTATGTCATTTGTGTGATTGACTACATGATCATATAGTTAGTCGGAAGACTAAATTGATTTACACATCCACTTGTGTGATTGTGTGAGGTGAGAGGGTTATCTAACCCTACTCATTGAGTTTGGTGCTCACCTCTGCCTCCTTATTATTTTCAGGTAATAGGAGGAAAGAAGAACCCTATGGGTCCAACCGAGTTGAAATATAAATATGGAAAATTATTAATAATTATTTTAAGCATGTAAATGTAAAGGACTGTAAATTATGGAGTTCCGCAATTGTATTCCAAATGGATTATAATTGAATAATATGGATATATGTATTAATTATATGAATTGTATTTTGATACGTCTATGGACTATCAGATTGGGCTTTGATTATGAGAATATAGTTATTGGCCTTGAGGCCACGACTATGAACAGAATATGGGTTTAACTAATATAGGCTTACTACGGGAAATATAGTTATTGGCCTTGAGGCCCAGACGACTGGGCTTTGATTATGAGAATATAGTTATTGGCCTTGAGGCCACGACTATGAACAGAATATGGGTTTAACTAATATAGGCTTACTACGAGCCTAGGAGGCCCTAGTGCCGGTTCGGCAGTTGGAAACGGGAAGTGACATTTTTGCGATAACAATTTTAATAAATTTTAACTTTTTAATGAGTGTTTAATTGATCTAAATTTTGTAAATTAAAGTGTTCATTAGAACAATTTTAAAAATTGAAGTGTTTAATATATGTAATTTTATAAGTTGAAGTGTTTGATGAGTCAAAGTAAAAGTTGATGGTGCCAGAAGGTTGAAGTTTCAAAGTTCAGAGGTGAATTTATGTATTCTATCCATTTTTTTTAGCTATAAAATATAATTAATTCATCAAATCATAAACAAATAGTTGTCCGAAATGAAACCAGAAATAAATGCTTCTTAAAAAAAAAAAGTTAAATCAAAGCTTAGATATATTTATATACAAAATAAAAAAAATAATTGATTACCTCTCGAATTTCGGGCATGCATGTGGTAGATAGAAGGTGACTACGGTTTAAGTACAAACCATAATCTTGCTCTTAATTTGATGATGAAGGCGGTCACAAAGATTTGTATGTCCAAAACTTTCTTCTTTGCTTCATCCATTTCATAACAAACAAAATCCATATTGCTCCATAAAATTTGAATTTATGGCAGAACATTTGCCATAAGTGAAATAAAATTATGTTAATTGAAGTCATACATATTTAAAGAAATAAATTAAAATATTATCGATACAACTTTTGAAATTGTTATTCTTTATTTTCATTTCTCAATAAAATAAAAAAACAAAGAAAATAAACATTTAATGCACAAAATCCAAAAATCCATCAACACCAATAAGAAATATTTGTAATCCAATTCATTATACATTTTTGTAAATATGGTTGGTTATTAAAATTTAATATTTTATGTTGATGCATTTATTTTGCCTCATGCGTTAGAAGGAAACAAAATGAAGAATTCTTTAAAGAACTTTTTGAAATTGTAATGCTTTATTTTCATTACCGAAAAAAATTAGAAATAAAAAAAGGTAATTGAAAAATTTATTCATGTACAAAATCTTGCAAATCTATCACTGATAAAAACATATTTGTAATCTAATTCTCATGTTTTTTAATAAGTATTTTATTACAGAAATTCACAATTCTAATGTTAATCAGTGTTCTGAGAAACGGGCCGATCAGTGAATTAGTGAAGGTAGGGATTCAGTGAATCGGAAAATTCGACCGGATTCAATGTGGTTTAACCGGATTTTTATATATAATATTTTTAATCAGTGATCGGAAAAATTCGAGCGGATTCAATGTGGCTAACCGGATTTTTATATATAAATCATTTTTAAATATTATTTATTAAATAAAATTGAAATATAGGCTTACAAAAAAAATTTTTGAGTCAAATAAAAAAAAGGTTTTCAAATTTGCTTTTACAAAAAAAGAATAAAAGAAATTAGTAATAATTTTAAATTAAAAGAAGTAAAATATGACTATTTAATGACTGAAAAAAATTAATTAATTATCAATGAAAATATATTATTATTTTCGCACATGCGGCTTTTAAAGGTTTAGGCAATTTAATTATTTAACTTAAACATATTAGGACTTTGACTTTACGAAATAATAGAGGCCCCAAAAACTAAAAATTACTGGTCCAAATTTTTAACGAGGCTTCCTCAAATTTAAAAAAAAATAATTAATTATCATAAAATATATTATTATTTCGCACATGCGGCTTTAAAGTTAGGCAATTTAATTATTTTAATTAACATATTAGGACTTTGACTTTACGAATAAAGAGGCCCAAAAACTAAAAATTAGCTGGTCCAATTTTTACGAGGCTCAAATTTAAAAAATGCCCATATTTTATGAAAAACCCAGAATTTAAATTGAATCAATTTTTAACCAATCCGGTTCACCAATTTTTAGCTGTTTTCATATGGTTTTTATTGGTTCAGGCCGATTTTTAGACTCTCGATTTTCCTATGCAACTCAAACTAGACCATAGTTGGATTTCTGGTTAAACCAATCCAACTGGCAAGTCCAGCCTGATTTTCAAAATAATGATGTTAATGCATGCACTGGTCCTAGTACCTTACAAGGAAATAAAGTGAGGAAATGTTCAAAATTTTCTAAATTATGATTTTTTTACTTTATTAGAGAATTATAATTTTAATGTTAATGCATGCATTAGTCCTTGTACCTTAGAAGGAAATAAAATGAGGAAATATTTACAAAATTTTCTAAAATTATGATTTTTACTTTCACTACAGAATTCACAATTTCTGTGTTAATGCATGTACTAATCCTTGTACCTCACGAGGAAATATTAACAAAAATTTTTAAAAATATGATTTTTAACTTTCATTTTCCACCAAAACTAAAAAAGAAAAATGTTTGAAATCTGAACTATGACATATATATCACCACTAATGAGAATATTTGTAATCTAGTTTATTATCCTTTTTCTATAATTTGGATTTATACAAGAACACTTACTAAGAAAAGTAATTAGTTATTGAAGAAATCTTAAAAAATATATATGTTTAATTAATTTAATAGAAATCCAACAATTTATTTCTTCCACAAAGATTAAAACTTTAACACATTCATATTTAGAAAAACATCAACAGCTTAGCATTTCATAAAAGATAAACAGATATGTGTGTTAAACAAGTGTAATAAAGCAAGATCTCAAATAAAAAGAAAATAAACACAAGAGATTTATAGTGGTTCAGCACTAACCCGTCTACATTCACTCCTCAAGAACACCTCTTGAGATTCTCCGCTATATTATCTCTTTTCAAGGGTAAAAGACAAACCAACATTACAAAGGAAATTTATCAATCACCTAGATCTAACATTTAAGCCATTATATTTTTTAAGGTTCTAGTTAACTTCTATCATTCTGTTTTGTAGAGCTCATAAGACTCAGATTCAAGATATTAAATCTCACAAGAGAAGGTTGTTTGATAACTCTTACAACTTAGCTTTATACTCAAAGCTACACATAAATGATTTTCATTTGAGAAACTCTAGCCTGCAACAAATTACAAAAAATCTATATAGACAAAGAGAAAATGCAAGATAAGCACAAGAAGAACATGATTAAAAATCAGAGAAGAAAATTAAGTGTAGAAACTGTTCTTCGAAAATAGTTGTTGAAAAATTCTTTTCTCATCTTAAAAACATTCAATAAGATCGAAGAAGAAAAAATATAGGGGCCTGAAGGGTGGAGCTTTGATAAATTTGAAAATTTGAAAACTTGGATCTCTTTCTCTTGGTTTGCAATTTTGTAGGACTAAGCCTTTTATAGTCAAAGGCATATTCTTCCTGTTAGAAAGTCCGACGTTAAAAAATCTGTTGAGAAGGAAATCTTGCTGACAGTGGTGGTTAAAAGAAGAAAGGCTTAAAAAGATATAAAAAAAGGTGTCAAATATCTATTTGTGATGATTTTAAGAAAACCAGTTTTGTGGAACACAATTTTGCTAAAATCGATTGGCTTTTTGTTAGAAAGTTACAATTCTATCATAACAGAACAACTTTTGTAGAAATCTTTTTGATTTGACTTTTCTTTCAAAATCTTTTTGCATATACCTCTTATCTTTTGAGTTCCATGAACATCAATCTCAAAAGTACTTTTCTCTCTAAAATTTTCAATCAAAAGTATTTAAAATCAATTTTTGAAAGAAAGATTTTTAAATGAATTTTTGTGCTTATAATCCATATAAATATCTCTATGCTACATGAGCCCTAATAACCCTTATATACTAACCTTCCTAACAAATAATATTTGATTAATTGTAATATTTGCCATTTGATTTACTTGAAAAATCAATAATTTATGGGTTTATACAATAGTAAATATTCTACAAATATTTAAAAATTAATACTGATATTAATATTTAAATATTAATTAAAATTTAAAAAATAAAATCTAATCATATATATATATAATTGAGGAGCATGATGGAAGAAGTTGAGCAGGTTTTCATATCATTCTATAAGAAAGCTCCTCAACTCTTCTTTTCATTTTTTCTTTGGTAGCGTCATCTGCTGTAGCCCACATCGCATTTTCTTTGTTGTGATAATCATTGTCAACATTTTCTGCACGAATGCTTTTCCTGTTCAATAAGCAATTTCTTCTTGCTTCTAAAAATTGTATATTTGATCATAATTTTATATTTTTTTAAGCTATTAATAAATGGCTTCATGAATGTAATCCCATACCTTTTCTATTTTTCAACTCATCAATTTTCTCCACAGCCTCCTTTAAATCAAACATTTTCTGTACATCTCATTCACAACAGCTTAATCTAATCTTTAATAACTTTATTATTTCAACTTCATTAAATACTGAGATGTTTATTTAATCATTCAAAAAACTTAGTGTTAGATTCAAGATAAACATCTCCATATTTAATCATTCTTATAATTGACTACCAACTTCTCTTATTAACTTCAAATAAATGCATTAAGTGACAAAGAACTAACAGTGTTATATTCTAAATTTTAACTCTAATCCAAGATAATAATTTCATTGCATAGACTTGCATGATATTTGGATATTAATTTTGATTTGCATATGCATAACAGTGAGCTTGAAGCTTGATAAATGTAAGAAAATATGTACAGTGGTAGGAAAAAATAAAGAACTTCATCCATGAACATGATCCTTGTCATAGATCCTAAATAAGAAAATTTCAAATACACACTAAATAAGCAGGATAACATGTAAGAAAATATGTACACAGTGAGCTTGAAGCTTGATAAATGTAAGAAAATATGTACAGTGGTAGGAAAAAATAAAGAACTTCATCCATGAACATGATCCTTGTCATAGATCCTAAATAAGAAAATTTCAAATACACACTAAATAAGCAGCAATTTATTCTTTAACTGCTTAATGAACTTAACTCTAAAATTTAATAAAACTCTAATTTGAATATAAGAGCTAATAGGATTCTGAAAATACAGCTTAAATCAAAAGATTGTGTTAATCTCATATTCCTTGATTGCATGATTTCTCCCTGTTCCAATAGACGTGACACCCATTAGCAATCAAAGAGATGCATATTTGATGAAACTGATTATGCATTAGATAAAAGAGAAGAAAGACAGGCTGATCACATTTCATTGGTCATTGGTGACAACAAAATCAAGAATTAAGAATTCCCCCACTAATAACAGATCATTCATACCCTAAAAATATATGATGATAGAAATTGAAAAATGTCAGAGATCTTGAACTGAATCACCATTAACGCAATATTAAAGCAAAAGCCAAGAAATAGATTAACTTTTTAATCTATTGTTAATGTAAAAGCCAAGAAAATAAAAGGCAGTTTTCTATTATTCCTTTAACAATTATCAACTAAATCTGTTATTAAAATCAAATATTAAGCAGTTCTTAAGCAGTAATGAAAATTGAAATGCAAAATCAAAATGGAAAATCACACACAAACAAAAATGCTAGAATGGTCACTAAAAATCAAAATGTAAAATCAATAAAACGTGAGAAATCAAATTAAAGGAATGAGTTTTCTATCAAAAAAGAAAAATAAATTGGAACTTGACTATGGATCAATTAGGTCACTGGAGAAAACACTGGAGAAGCTATATCGATGATGGACCTAAAGGGTTAGCTAGAGTAAAAATCAAAAGAGAGGTAGCAGAAGCGAAGGAGTGAATCGATACGATCAGAAGAGAGGGAATGATGATGGTCTCTTGTGTAAAATGTAAAAGCGCAAGTGATCGAAACGCGTGATACCCTAGAAAAATTGGAATTCGGTGACTAGGGACCCTCAAGATTAATTAGGGTCATCTGCCGTAGAAGTCTTATGCCATAACGGGGCAGTTTGATAGGAAATAAGTGTAGATCAATGATGACTTAGCGTTAGAAGGAAAGGGGAAGAGGAAAGTAAAGAAAAGCAAATCGGATCGATAGAAGAGAGAAGAAACGTTAGGCAACATTAGTTAGTGAGAAGCATACCTTATTTTTAACTTTTTCTACATTATATGATAAGAAATTTTTTTTTCCGGTAAATGAAAAACTTTTTTGATTGGTTAAAGTGTTTTCAAGGTTAATAAATTAAAATGATATTACCATTCTTTATACACTTTCATGTAACATCCCTTTCTTCCGGTCCAACCCTACTCGTGAACCGAGGACTAATGAAAACAACGAGTCCTGAGACCGCCAGTACAATCTGGTTGACAGGTAACTTATGTTCCTAGGTCCATTGGCCTGATATTCATCCTGTGTAAATGCCCTGCTAAAAAAACATTATTGCTATGCTGTTGCTTACTATTACTATTCAATTTATTTATACAGACATTTATTAGCTTGAGTAAGTACTTAATAGTTATAAGACATTACACTATTTTCCAAAATGAAATGGGCCCAACTATGTGCCCTGTACATGCCATAGAACCAAACTATCAAAATGAATAGCTACCCTGAAGACTGGGTCTTCAAAATATGAATTATAGCAGTTGGAAAGATGACTCTCTACAGTCCAGACCCAAAACTTGCGAGTTAAAACAGATAACTCGCTGAATAAATAAAGCTCAGTGGATATCTCAACTTAATAAGAATTAAATAAATAGGTATGTACGCACATATATCATTATACTTGCATGGTCTTACCTGCTGTTTATTATACTGTATGAATTAAGCATTTTTTTTTATTAACATCATATAATTTATAAATAACACAATTTCATAATTACATGGCTCCATAAGGTTACAGTGAAATCGAAGTGATAAGAAGGACTGTATGAAACTGGATGAATACTGTATGGCTAGGCTGCTATGACCCGTATATAAATCATTATAAATCATATCCACTCAACGCGCCTGTAGCCGGAGAGTAGAGTAGTACCAAAACTATTATGGGACGCAGATCTGCTATCCTATGTCGCGAACAATAACCTTTATCTACGTTGTTTCTACCTAACCCAGTGGAGCATATTATTCGGAAAAGTACCAAACTATATGGGACGCAGATCTGCTATCCTATGTCGCGACATAACCTTATCTACGTTGTTTCTACCTAACCTCAGTGGAGCATATTATCGGAAATATTCATAAAATGCATAAACCATACTGTTTACCTATACGTTGTCTCATTCTATACGTCACTAACCTATTTCATGCTTTAAAAGGATTTCATAGACAACTACAAGTAATATCGAATGAGTAATAATGCAAATAATTGATAACTTGTAAAGGAACTTGCATGAAATTAATCTAACTGCTGCACCCGTGACGCAACTCTTACTATTCTTTATGTAACTTAATTTACACCATTCAGATTAAGGAAATTTTAGATTTTAATTTAAGTACTAATCTTAGGCTGAATGAATCAACATATGCATTCCAACATCATTTCTAATGTAACCTTAAAATCTGCCGGGGCAGCCTATACATGTTTCACAAATTCTATCATAACTCTTTCTTCTTAAGTCCAATTTAGGTCATTCTAAATTCTATGGCTAGCTAACACATTAGGGTACAAATATGTCTTCTAACACCTCTTTGAAATATGTTGGTAAAGTAGGCAAATATTGAATTAAAGTAGCAACTTTCAGTCTGCCCAGCTGTTGGTTTCCAGCCTGCACAATTTGTACCATTTTGGTCATATCTCTCAATTTATAAGGCCAATTTAGGTGATTCTGAATTCTATAGTTAGCTAACACATTAGAGTACAAATATTTATTTTATAACCTCTTTCAAATATGTTGGTAAAGTAGTCAAATATTGAATTAAAGTAGCAACTTCTAGTCTGCCCAGCTGTTGGTTGCCAGCCTGCACAATTTGTACCATTTTGGTCATATCTCTCAATTTTCTAGTCTGCCCAGCTGTTGGTTGCCAGCCTGCACAATTTGTACCATTTTGGTCATATCTCTCAATTTATAAGGCCAATTTAGGTGATTCCAAAGCTCTTAGACAGCTAAAACATAAAGGAACAAATAACTATTCTATACCACTTCCAAATTCCATCGATAAATAGGTTGAAATTCAAGTTGAAGTTACTGGTCAGTTTTCTAACAAACCTATTTCAGCATGAAATCCATATCCAATTCATTTATTCAATGCATCCCATCCTTAATCAACATTCTCAGACCTATTACTCAACATTTAGCAACATATCTAATCATTATCATCACACAACACATATTCTCATGTATGAAAATTTGTTAAACTAAAAGAGATATCAAACACAACCACATATTCTCATTGTATGAAAACTCTTGGTTTAACTAAAAAGAAGATATCAAACCTTCAACCAAAAAGCTTTAAACCTTTCTTCTTAGCTTCCTTTTTCTTTCTCACTTTGAGCTCACCTCTCTTATACATAATAACACTTATTAATCATTACCAAAATCTCACTAAATTATGAAATTCAAGAAAATTCAACTTACTTGGATAGAATTATAGGTTGAAATTAATGCTTGAAAGGAGTCAATTGAATTATTAAGGTAATGGAGGGAATAAGGAGCTGAAGAATTTAGGATGAAGGGTATTGAATTGGCAGGAGAGCAAACGGTAAAGTGAAGGAAGAAGAGCAAAGGGGGAAGAAGATGGAGAAGGTAAAGTGAAAGTAGATTTTTCGCGGGGGTCTGCGTAAATCATAAGTCGAGGGGGTTTTAGAGAACTTTTAGAACAAAAAGGAAAAGTGGATCGTAAGGAGGTCAGAGAGTATAGGTAAATACGAATCAATAAACTATTGATCTTTCTATTTATAGTATGTTAAAAATTACCCAAAAAAAAGATAAAAGATATGCTGACCTAAATTTTTCATAATATTTTACCCATTTAATACTTCTAAAACTTTATACTTTATTCTTCTCAATTATTAAGGTTCCTAATCCTTATACTTTTCATTTCAAGGTTGAGAACAAGGTGCTTACATCTTTATGTTTAACATATCCATATTAAAGATTTAAAATACTCATTTACTACCCCAACTTGGAATCTAATGGCTCGAACCAGGTTACATGGTTCGTTTCGGACTCGAACTCGGAGCATCGCTAGAGTGCACACACTCAGAATCAAAGGTTTAAGGAAATGTCACATTTTTCTTTTTTGTACAGAGGTTAATTGAAGAGAGTTCTTAAACGAGCCTCCGGTTGTCGGCATGGGGGCATCGAAACTTCGGCAATAAAAATATACAGTATGGAGGTCTATTCAAACTAATCATAAACCTTGAGAATAAATTCGCAATTGGCGAGAGAACAGTCACATTGAGCACTAGGGAGGCCCAAGGATAGAGCTTGACAAGGCCCGCCAGAAGGGTTCTCTCTCCAAGTTTAAAATGCTTTACTCTATAGAAGGGTCCTACGGAGGGGCCGGACGCTTAATAGCACGTTAAGCCTGGGATAAATCATCTAAAAAACTTAGCATGATTATCCTTCAAATACTATTAGTAAATGACAAACACATTCAGCTTATTGGAAATGTAAATTAATTGAAAAGCTTATGCTAACCCTGCAAAATTTTATTATATAACTCGGGACGCACAAATTATTAATCGAGTTCCCTCAAATATTTTCACAAATATGTCTCGAAGCCCCATTTACAATATAACACATTTTTAATGATGGGCTAACAGAATTACTTTCATCTATATTACTACATGGACTAGATGTATGTAAATTCTACAACTGCGGTGAGTTTTCACTAATACTGTTATAACTAATATGTTAATACCACTACGTTGCTTTTTAGAAATAAGTACAAATATAATACAGTGAGCAAATAATTCTATACATTATGGATACTTAGTGGAAATACTCACTTTCCTTAATATCAACCTTAAGCGGGAAAGAAACATTAGCTTTAGACCGATAAATTGTGTGAGAAGGTGGCCGTGAGGAACATCCGCTGTCGCAAGCACTGAGAAGAAGAGCCGTATTAACACATAGGTACGGAGCGTCGGTTACTCTTTGGTTGGGGCGCCGCCGAAAACATTAATTAACGGATGAGTCGGCCAGGAGGCACGGTAACGCCTACTTTGTAAACCATATTGCGCGAGTCGCTTTAAGCCTGATCACAGACATCTTGGGTTTGCCTGCGTCCAACCTAGGGAACGGCCAGAAGAGACGAGGGAAGGAGATGTCGCCTGTTGAGGACAGTAGTTCTCTGGCATCAGTCCGGTGAGAGTCCTCAAGACAATAGAGATTTTGTGACTGCACATTTATAGTTAAGCTCACCGTGATTTCTAAGGGACGGCTATACACTGTATCGCAAAGCATTCTTCCGTGTGCACGGACTGATTGCACGTCTCAAATCTTAGAAGGGAAACGAGAAAAGACGACGCGCGAAGGAGACGCCGGAGCTGCTAATGCCCTCGGGAGGAGGTGCCGCGCACGAGTGTTTCACGGACCCGTTTCCGCTTGGCGCTATACGGACCAGAGCTTGGGCACTAGAGCCTAGGTAAAGCTTAAGGCCCCGAGGGCCGCGTTACTAGTAAGCCGTATAATTATTCAATCCTGGTGTCTTGACTATGATTACTCCTTAATTTATCAACCAAAACAGTAAGCCCATAGTGACTTGTAGTATACTAAATTTTATAAAAATTTTCAAGACATCTGGACCCCAATATTTAACAAAAGTAAGTACAAATAAAAATTTAACCAGAAGAGGGCCTATTAACACCAATAACTTCATATCATGCACAAATAAGGGCTTACTAGTTTACCCTACAGTTTTTAAATTACACAAATACACAATATTTCTAATTTATTTTGCGTCAGTTGCTAACAATTAAAGCCAATATAAATACACCACCCTATAACTGTTGGGAGTTCAATAATCCTAATCTTGATAAAAAGAGTAACTTATAACAACCAAAAATTAAATAAACAAAACCAATATAAAGTTTACATTTATAACTCTGCGGAGAAGATTGCCCAGAAGCTTCAAATCGAATCAGCTGCTCTAGTACCTAGAGGTTGGAGAGAAGGGGGTGAGTTTTGCAACTCAGTGAATATAATAAATAAAATTACACACCACATACAGGCAAGCCAAAATTGCAACCCTAGTGAGGTACTGAAATATGAAACACACAACAGTCACTGCATATTGTCATCATACTCAGCACCCACAACATAGTAATCACCTATCACTTAATAAATTCAACATCACGTGGGATATATTAGTCTAGTGGCCGTCACCTAAATTTTTTTTTTTTATTTTCTTTGGAATTTTATTTAAAATTCCCCAGACCGAAAAGCCGTCCTTCTCAGAACAGGAGCCCTTCCCATCGCTCTCAAAACATGCTAGCGATACCCGGGGAATAGCCAATCCCCCATATTCTTGGGCCAGACCGGTCTAATCCTCACTTTGACCAGAAATCGCTGCTCAATATTTTTATTTTACATTTCTCTCTTTCTTCCAATATTCATCAACATCATTTTCATCAGTTCATTCAGAAGGTGCCACCACGGGGGCGCCGATCTCCCATTTACCCCGCCGACGGTCCAACTATTCATCAGTCATCAGGATCCTTAATTATCGACCGTTCCTCACAACCGCATGGTGAACCGCACTTCATTCCCAACTCCACAACAAACAGAGCACAGTAATATACAACAGCACAAATAATTCAAACAATTTTCAATTTATCATAATACAACCAATTCAATCCAAATGGCACAATTATGCACAAAGTATAAATTCATAGGATCAAACTATAATATAAATATATGAGAAATACAATATTAATATTATAACAAATTGCTTACATGTTATGCAATAGTGCAGTGTTGATTATGCATTATTTATTATTACTCACTGCTGTGAGCGATGAAGAGAACGAAGCTCTAGCGTTGATTCTATCCGGGAGGAGCACTAGATGGGAACCGAGCGATCTAAGCAAAAAGTAAAACATGACATCTGGAAAAAAAAATAATATAACAGGAGATAAAATATTATATTCATCACCACTACTATTCTTAACACTCATGTAATAATTTCTATCAATAATTTTACCCTCTCTATATTAATACAGATTTCCTATAGAGTAAATTTTATTTAAAGCTACCAAAATTCATTTTATTTATCTACCGAAAATTCTCTTCGGACGAGCAGTCTCCCCTAAAAAATTGGAACTTTATCTCACCCATGTTTAAAATATCTAACCAATTCTTATTTCTAATAACTCAAAATCAGCACAGCCATGCCATCGCGGGCAATCAATCGGAATTCAAATTTTCTTCAACTCGCTCAACATCTGGAGAATATCAATAATCAACATTACCTTAAATTTCTCAATTCCTCATTTCATTCCATTCATAATATTTATTAATTCAAAATCCTCAATAAATTATTCATTACTGAATTTAATTTTAATAACTACGAATAACGAAAATTTGACTGGAACTAGAATATTTTATAATAATCAATAAATTTAATTACGTACTTTAAAATTAATTTCACTACATAAAATTAACTGAAATTAACTAACGCAACAATCAAAATACTAAAAATTAATATGAACTTAAATTAATTAACACAATAATAAAGAATTAATTCAAGTATACTAAAATTAAATTAAAATAAATTTTTACCACCAGAATAGTAATTTTTGTCGAATTTGCGCTAGATCGGGGGATTCCTTACGCGTGTTGGAATCGGAAGGTATAATTACACGCTGCGACTGTTCAAGCCTGGCCGGAGATGCACGTAGAATGCAGGGGAGCATCTGAACTTAGCCAGCAGAGCTGCCACTCCGTGGAACCGTCAGGGCAGAATGCGTAACTGTTGGTGGGCGGAGCAGCTGGCGACGCAACTTTCAAGGGGAGACGTGACAGGCTCGCCGGCGCGATGGAGTAGTGCGATGGAGGTAGTGGACTGTCGACCTTGCTGGAATCGAATGGAGAGAGAGACAGCGATGGCGGAGCTACTGCAGCGTGGACCAGCGGCGAGGTGGCGCTACGTGGCTGAGCTCGTTCTGGCGGCTTGCGTTTCTGCTGGAGCTGTTGGGACGCGACACAGACACAATCGCAAAGAAGAAGAAAGGGAAAGAAAGAAAAGAAAGGGAAGAAGAAGAAGAAGAAGAAGAAGAAGAAGAAGAAGAAGAAGAAGAAGAAGAAGAAGAAGAAGAAGAAAGGAAAGGAAGGCGGTGGTGCTGGGTGGTTGGTCGGGAGGCGCAGATCGGGCAGGGCGCAAGACAGAGTGGAAGCTGACAGGGATATGAGCGATTTGCAAGATAAGAGGGAAGGAGATGTTATCAATAGAGATCGGTTTTGGGCTGGTTTGGTTCGACCTTTCAGTTCGAATCTGCCAAGAAAATGCTTGGTCCTTTAATTGGTATGCCGAATTCTAGGATTTTCCAAACTTTCGGCTTTTTGGTTTGCCGGTTTTGGTCACTGTACGAATCTTATCTGATTTGAGACCCATAATTAAATAATTAATAACATTTCAGGCTGTCAGTTTATTAAATTTAATTGAAAAAATAATTTGAAAATAATAAAATTTCGGGTTGTTTCAACGAGTCTCTGGTCGTTCTGGAAAACAAAGACAAAGAGGATATGGAAGGGGGCGATGGGTGGGGATGTGGTGTAAGGGTGAGGTCCCACTACAAAAAAAAACTTCAAATTTGCGAACCGATTTTGGTGACCAAAAAACTTCAAATTGCGACCGATTTTTGTGACCGACAAAAATCGGTCGCAATATTGCTACTAATTTGCGACTCATTGGCAAACAGTCGTAGATTTTAGCGCGGACAACTCGCGCGAGTTTGCCTTTCAGTTTGCGACTGAATTACTGCTCATTTGCAACCGAATTTGCGACCTCTTTGCGACCAACTGTGTATCTGTTGCAAAAATGGGCGCGTCAAAAAAAGGGATATATTTTGAGACCGAAATGAGATAAAATTGCGACCGATATTTTGCAACCGATAGTTTCAGTTGCAAATCGGTCGCAATATTGGCGGGTATTAAAACGACGTCGGACAATTAAAAATTGCGACCGATTTAAATGACTTTTGCGACCGATATGTCGGTCGCAAAGACCGATATGTCATTGGTCGCAAAGTAGGGCGTTTAAACTCGCGCCCTTCTTCTTTTCCTTTCTTCTTCTTTCTCTCTTCTCCTTCTCCTCTCCTCTCTCTCCGTCCGCAGCGCCGCTCCAGCCCCTCCTGAGAATGCTCCAGCCCCTGTGGACGGCCGCCACCGAATGCTCCGGTCAAATCCTCTAGCGCCGTTCGCCCACCGTTTGGACAGCATTTATGGATAAGCCCGATTTCCATTTTAACATTTTTTCACGAACTGTTTTTTTTGTTTCCTTTTGCAGATTTTTGTGTTTTTTCAATTTGAAGAGTTGTATTCATTTGTTACTGTTATTATTGTATATTATAAATATTTTTAATGTTGTTGTTTCAGTGTCTGTTGTTATTATTGGTTATTTATTCAAATATAGTTATACTACCGGTTGATTTTTTTTTGTATTGACTGGTAAACGAAATTTTGAAAATAAAGGGAGAAAAAAACAAAAAGCAAATTTTTTATTAATAGGTTATAAATTTTGAAAGATTTTGAAAATTTTTTATAGGTTATACTATTTATGCCTCGCCTGAGATTGGTTTCCTTCTTGTTATTTAGTGACAATTATTAGAAGAAGATTATATTTATGAATTATTAAGAGCTGATTATTTTATGGGTTTGATTTTCAAACTTGATAATATTCAATTAATTAAATGAGTTTAATAGATCAATTTATCATAATATTGAATTAATCAAACTGAAATATTATAATTATTATTCTGATTTAAAAAATAATAAAATTACACAGTGTAGTTGAATATTTTCAGGCGAAGTGAATTATCTAGTCTTAAGAATTTTGCCAAATTAATTAAAATTCGTTAATTGAGTTTAATTAATAATAGAATTTAAACAAAATAATTATCCTCTTTAGGGAATGCCCTTGTGCCCTTTAATTCACAGCCAGAAAAGAAAAAAGAAAAAAAAAGTATGAAAAGATTGATAGAATAAAAATGAAAAAAAAGAACTTATTGCCAATAGGTAAAAGGGCATTATAATTAAGATCTAAAAGGTCAGAAGAAGAAACCACTGCTCACTTGGGAGAACATGGTGGAAGCGTGTTTGAGCATAAGTCAGTTGGAGATTCGCCATCGTCATACATTAACTACTTTAAACAAAATCAAGCCATGAGGAATTGGCTTATTCTTTTATCACAATTTGCACTTCAAATAATTCTGTTAAGAGGCTAGCCTAATAATGAATGTATTAGTTGCCACAGAAGTGGCAGATGCAAATTGGAAGTAGGAAAGTAGAAAACCAACTAAAAATGTTCAGGATTTCCATGTAATTAAACCAACTTAAAAAAAGCTAGCTATAAAGGAAATATTCATTTAAAGAATATTCATATTTTTAAATCTAAAGAGTATACTTTCCAAAAAGCAATCCTCTTTCTTAGTCTTTGCTACATGCGATCAATTTAGTCGGTTGAGCCCGTTTTAGCAGAATATTGTTTTTTTCTTTTTTTTTTTTTGGCTTCTTGTGACATTTTGAAAATGGCTACCATTTAATTCAAGATGATCAACTTCAATTCAATAATTTTTATTAGGTGAGATGGAGCCCTTCCTCCATTAAATAAACTTCAACTAGATTAGATTCAACTTAACCATTTTTTTTATTAGGTAAAAGACACAAACAAATCTTTCCTCAACCTCTTTTTTTTTAAATGTCATTTTACTAGTGAGTATTTTCTATCTTCCCTACCATTTCAAGCCATTTTCCCAATTCAATAATCTTGATCATCCAAGCTAAATCAAATCCTATCTTTTACATTTTTAATCAAAAACTAATTAGCTTGTGAAACAGGCAATAATAATAATTCGCAGTCTCATTGTTATTTCTTTTCTTTTACTTGAACTAGATATGGGAACTTCTCTTAAAAGATAAAATAGGAAAATAGAACTTAAACAAAGCTTCACCAAATAAAAACAATAAATTACCTAATTTGGTAATTTATAGACTCCTATAAGAGTGCGTCAATATATCTTTTATGTAAATAAAAATACTTGTCTGTATTGAACTTATGATCAATTCTCCTAATCCATCAATATTAAATTGACATGTTTAAAGAGAAGACAAAGGAAAAGAAAAAAAAAAAAAATTTGAGATTGATTGTGTTGTGCCGAAATGCTGCCGAATTTTTTTCAATTAAACTTCAATATGTAGAAATAGTACACTTACTTTATTATAGTAGTATATATATAGCCCGGGCTGTGTTGAAAGGCTGAGTTTAAGGTATAACCAGGCAGTGCCGCGACTTGTTGATATCATTAAAATGGAATCCCTTTTGTATGTAAGATCTGAATAGTAGTATTAATCGGACTATTCTTGAAATCTTCAGAAATTTAAAAGGGTTCATAAAACAGGAGATGAGGATTATATCTTACAAGATTTTAGTTTGGAAACGCAATTTGAGTGAATGGGAGAATTCCGTAAGTTGATGGTAAGAAACAAAATTTATAAAGTTTTCTAAATTCAATTTTATTTAAAAACTGATTATGTAATTAAAACAGAAGGAAAGAGGATTTGTCAATTGAGTAGACCTTTTGGAACGTGTTATCAACTTCTTCTTTCTTCTAAAAACTTTAACACATCATAAAATAAAAATTATAAATTATTCATATAGGATAATTCAAGTAGGGAATAAAACCTTTAACTTAGAGAAGGATTAAACACTAGTATTTCATTGCAGTTGTAAGAGATTTGCTAGATCTTAAATTTTTTAAAGATTTTTTATTAGGGATCTTGTTGAACTAGTCTCAAGTGAAGGGCCTATTTTCTTCGAAGTATTACTAGCATTATGACAGTTTCCCTAAATGAATTTAAATATTTTTGAGAAAGTATAGTTTCTGCGAAATTAAAAACCCCATAACTAGAAAATGAAACAAGGATCGATTCCTATAGCTTTTATCATATAAGAATTCATTATAAAGCCATGGAATTCAGCTTTGGTACTAAATATAAATACAAACCTTTTAAAATTGGGGAAACCAGATTTCTCCAAACTGATTTGACTAAAACAAATTACAGTAATTCCTAAAACTATTCAATGGAAAAGATATACACTTTCTAGACGATATGGATTTTAGAAGGAGTTGTTCCTCTCCGTATTAGAAAAAATAAAACCCACATAAATTTCAAAGAATTGAAACAATTTGAAAGATTGGTAAAGTGACACTAAAATTTAATTAGAAGTGCAAAGTTGAGGTATACAGGGTCATCTTCCTCTGTTACTACAAATGAAAATGATAAACCTACTTCAATCTATACCTTCTGTTATTTATGCTAAATATAGGATTAAAACTGAACCTAAACCAATAATTTCGAAAAACTTTAGTAAAACGAAGGTATTCCACTTCAGATATTCCAACTTTAAATCAGTCTTTAAAATGAAGAGTTGATTATAGTAATTCTATTCAACAGGCAGTTTATAATCCTGTTTGATAATTACTTAAACCAAACAATCTAATTTAGTAAATACATCTCCAGAATTCACCAACATCTTCAGCTATAACTGGAAAAATGTTAAGTGATTATAAGCAGAGGAATTAATGTTCTGAACTAAAAGAAGATGTTTGAAAAGAGTTTAATAAAGAAATATCTAAACCAAAAAAAAAATTTAATAAAATGAAAAAGATATTTAAAAAACATATTACTTTGGCGAATTAAAATATGAATATTTTAGATTTATTAAAATTAAATAACCAAAACTGAAACTAAATTCTTTTGACTGGTTTAACAATTACGTTAAAGGAAAAACAATTATGATAAAAAAAGTTTAAATCCAATACTGTTCGAGATAAAAAGGCCAGGAATGGGATAGTAAATTGAACAAACCATAAAAAGCGATTTTTCCTTTCCTAAAACATTTAGTGAAATAAGATATTACCAGATAATGATAAGTTGTCATGGTGCAACCG
>NW_023591768.1:1017641-1067923 GCF_014843425.1 Jatropha curcas
CTTCTTCTCACCTTTGAATTTTCATTCCATTTACAAACAATTATAACAATAAGCAATAAACTATTAAAAAAATTTAATAACAAGATATAGTCTTTACCTTAAATTAATAATATTTTCTTATAGATACCCATCTTTTCTTCATTTTAGGATAAGCTCCATGCGAAACAATCAAATATAATTATTTTTCCACAAATACTTTCTTAGAAGAAATAAACCAAACCCACCGCTTATTTTAATTTAGCGGGATCAAAAACTTACCTAGAATTTGGACTGTGTAATAGCAATTTGATTATGTGTAATAACATAATACTAAGAATAAATATAATTGAAATTAAAATTTAAACTTTGACTATTATGAAAACTACAAAAAAAAAATAATTGAGACTAACCTTGTAATGTTTTTAAATAAGACATAAATAGTATAAAAACCTTTTCGTTTTGTTGCATTTAGTTTCTTATGTAGTAAACAAACCAATTAACAATTTTAAAATACATTCAAGATTCATTTCATATAAAAAGAACTTGCAAATTACCACTCTTTATTTAATAACTAAGTCTTATTTTATGACTTTCCTGCACATGACTATCTCTTTATATGCTTTACTTCTTTTAATTGTTTTTATCTTATATAGTACGTAAAACAATAGTTTCTACTTAGTTATAATAAATACAAAATTATTTAATTTATATTAGACTTTGTCGTACAAGTTGCTGTATAATATTACTTCCTATAACTTAATTCTATTTTTGTATTAAATTTTGGAAGTGGATTTCAAAATAAATTCAATCCGATTTCGGAGGCCCTAATCCTTCGCCCTTAATTCATAAATGCAGATTCTTAAAAAACTTATAATTAATCCAAAAGAAAATCAGCAAACTCATCTCTGACCTCCTGCCCCCAAATCAATATATATTTAAACTATAAATGAAAAATAATAATAAATTATTTTTTACTGTTAAAAAAAAAATATAAATGAGAAAATGATCTAAATTGATACGTAATTACTTTGATATAGTAACAGTATTACTTTATTCAGTGCATTAGAGAAATGAATATGATGAACATACAAACAAATTCTTGAACTCAAAAGGTGACCCAACAACATAAATATATATTCTAGTTTTGGTTTAAGTTCAAAACTTATTTCTTACAAATCAAACATTAGAATATAATAAAAACAATCAGAAAATTAAAAATATTTAAATCTCAAATGTCATCTTATTTATTGCAAGAATATATAAATTACTCTTACCAATATTAAAGTGATTAGTATACAAGTTAATTCAGTAACGAAAAAAAATAAAATAAAAATTTATTAATAATATAAATTCTTTCAAAAAATCAACATTAATAAGAAATAAATTATAGTTAGAAAATACCAATTTAAATGTAAAAATCAACCCCATTTTAAAATGAAAGTCGCAATTTAATGAAATTTGATGTTTAGGACAAAAAAAAAAAAAAAAAAAAAGACTATAACCAAGTCAAATAAATGAAATTACCAAAAAAAAATCATTTAGGATCGAATTTTTTTCTCATTTTATGAGGTGAATTTAAAATAAATTATATAATAATTAATAAAAAAAAATTTACATTAAAGAATGTTCTATTCCTCTCTAAATCAAATCATCAATGTCTCCCTACAACCATATAGAAGAACAACCATATAGACAGAAGAAAGAGTATACTTTTTTTTATTCTCTCTCTTTATAAAAATTTAGTATATTCTATTTAAAATTTATTTTAAAAAAATATATCCATAAAAACATACAACATATACAAAAAAATTATAAAAGAATATATTTTTTCTTTTTTATCTCGCTCCTAAATAAATTTTTAATTATAATTCAAAATAGAATCAATATTTAATAA
The DNA here is from genome assembly GCF_014843425.1 of Jatropha curcas. Next base: position 1,019,515 of record NW_023591768.1, read on the forward strand.
TTAAAATATTTAATATTTCAAAGTCTCATTATAATGTATACTTATTAAAAAATAAATTTAAAAAATAAAACCTAAAATTTTAAAAATTCTTAATTATCTATTATGTATTTATTAAAAAATTATTTTTATAATTATATTCCAATCAAATAATAAAAAATGTAATTTTTAATTAGCTTTGCTAAAGATATTAGGGATATTCTAAATTCCAAACTTAAAAAAGTAAAATCTTTAAAAATTTTGAAATTATAATATAGTATATATATATTATATATATATATATATAATATATATATATATATTTATTTATTATTTATTTTAAAAATAATTATTTTATATAACTATATCCAAATCAAATAATAATACATTTTTTATTTTTTTGACAAGTTTCATTATATTGAAAATTCTCAAGGTGCTATTAATTGTATTCCACATTATATATAGTATAAATATACGAAGTATTGATTTGCATTGCCATACTTTCTTTTTTTTAATACAAAAAAAACCAAAAGAAAAAAAAGAAATACTCACCTTCATGAGCGCCAATAGAGCCCACCAAATAAGAAACAAACATTCAACCATTCTCGAACTTAAAAAGGGAAAAAACTTATTATCCTTATATGGTTAAAAGAATATAATTTTTATTTTATCAATAGAATTTAGTGTTTAAATAAGAAATTATATAACAAATCAAAAAAAATTACTTTTATTTTTCAAATTAAATAAAATTAAACTCAAATAAAAAATATAACAACTTCAAAAATTTTTTATGAAGATCTTTATTTCTTATACAGTTCAAAATGTATTAGGTCAAACTGGAACACTTATTTAAATTAATTCATATATTTTATATTTTTAGTTTTTTCAATATAATAGTATACAAAATGAGACTGATAAAAAATTTTACATTAAATAATATTCTTTATTCATGGAAGTGTCTTGAATAATCCAAAATTATGAAAAAAAAGATAATAAATTATTTACAAATATTTCTTTAGCTTTAAAATTCTCCTTTTTTAGTTTTATGGAAAAATGAAAGTAAAAAATCCACAATCTAAGAAAATTTGTTTTAATTTCACCTCACTTTATTTCTTTATGAGTTACAAAGACTGCGGTTATTAAACGGAAATTTGAATTTCTGTAATGAAATAAAAATTGATTGATTTTTGATATTTTGTGAATACTCATCACTTTATTTCCTGTGAGATAAAGCTAGTGGCCATGTAATTTTTTAAAAAAACCCCCCAACAAAATTATGAATTCTATAATGAAGTTAAAAAAATTACAATTTTAGAAATTTTGTGAATATTTCCTCATTTACTTCCTTGTGAATACAAGATCTAGTGCATGCATTAATACTGATTCTGTTAATTTAAAAACTAAAATATCATAATTTTTGAAATTTTTTAAATATTCCTCAATTTATTTCTTGTTTGTAAGTACCAATTCTGGTGATTTCTGTAATGAATGCATATTTAATAAAAGAATAATAATTAGATTATAGATTCTTTTTGACACTGGTGATTTTGGAGTTTTGTGCCTTTAAATTTTTCTATGACTTTTTTGGCTTTTAATTTTTGTCACTAACGAAAATAAAAAGTTACAAAATATATAATGAATTGATAAAAATATTTTATTGGTCCTGTGGATAATTTGGATTGTTGCATTAAATGTATTTTCTTTTTTTTTAATTTTGGTGAGAAATGAAAACCAAAAATCCACTGATTTCAAAAAGTATATATATAAGTTTTTTAATTTATTTCTGTAAGATTATGCATGAGTCAGATATCATGGATTAGAACGAAGGGAAATTTTATAAAAATTATTAGTATCTTTTTTTTTTTCTGAATAATAATATTTATATAAGAAAAACTATAAAAAAATCAATTAGTATAATTTCTCTTCAATTATGCAAATATGACTGCATAAATTCAAATTAGACAGCAAAAATTTTATGGAAAATCTCTAAAATTATTTCAGTGTTTCAGCAATGGTCAAAATCAGATGTACGTGGACAATGTCAAAGTAATAAACATCTTCTTTCTTTAAGATTTTATCAATAATTAAATTATTAAAAGAATAAAAATATAAAAAAAATTACCTCAGTAACATAATTTCACTTTCACTTATGGTAAGTGTTCTAGCATAGATTTTCAAATTTTACAGAGGCAATAAATTAATTCTTCTTCTAAAATAGTATCTGTTGTTCAAAACCATCAAATAAAAATTTAATTGAACTTATTTTCTTATCTTTCAATTTCCTTCACCCTCCCTCACTCTCAATTCTTCTTGTTCTGAATATGGATTTCTTCTGTATGAAATGGTGAAGCAGAAAAGCAGTGTTGGACATGCAATCTTTGCCGTCTTCATCATTCAAATCTGAGAACAGATTATGGTTTATACATAAACCTTATCATCTTCTATCTGCCAATAATTATGGCTGAAAATTCGAGGGTAATTAATTATTTTTTTATAGTTTGTAGATCATTGTTGATTTATACTATAATCTAACCTTGATTCAGTAAAAATGCAGTTTTTGATTTATCTTTATTTAGTTCATTTCTTGACAATTATTTTTACACGATTGATGAATTAATTATATTTTATATCAAAAAAAAAAATCCCATCAATATTTTTTATCTTAATTTTAATACATTTTCTTAGTGTAACTCCACTCGATCAGAAATCATTGACAAAAGGCCATCAATTTTAATTTTAGTAACCGTCGTCAGTTTGATCAAAATCAGAATAATCTAATAAATCTTACTATTGCGATTAGAAGAAAGCTGTCCAAATTTTTATCCTTCCCCAATTCAACCAAATAAACGATTTAGGTTCTTAGTTCAATTGATAATGAGCAAGAAAATCTAGACAAATATTTTAGCGAGCAAACAGATTTTTTTTAAGCTTTTGAGACTAAGTATAATTTTTTTCTATATTTTTAAAATCAAATGTTATTTTCACTAAAAAAAATAAAAAAATCCCGCGGGGTCTATTAAGCTTCTACCTGAAATGTTAGATATTTATGTTCTGATTTTTTACAAAAAAAGAAAAAAAAATCTAGAAATCCTTTGCCAAGATAAAAATTGTCTTGAAATTAACTAATTAGACCAAACTTACAATTTTATAAGTATTAATCTCGATTTTACATTATTACAAGCCTTAGACCCTGATTTGATCAACTAGCCACCGGTTAGTGGACAGATTTGAAACCACAATTTGCATAATAATATTGTGGAATTAAAAAATTTTATTTCCATTTCAAATATTTCTTTTTATATATATAGTTTTATATATATATTTTGAGATGATTTACAGGAGCTTACTGCCCAATTTACAAATTTGTCCAGCAAATGGAAAGGGGTCCAAATTTGACATAACATCAAATTTCAAGCAGGAAAGTTTGCAAAAGGCAATGGACTATAATCGATATTGATGATATGTAACATTTTTTTCTTAATTTCCAATTTCTCTATATTTAATTAATTCTTGAATATATTATGCATATATACACACCACATTATTCACATCATAATTTTCTTTAAGCTATAATTTGAAGCATAATATAAATTTAGATATATGCTAAAAAAAAAAAATCTTAAATAATATATACAAATTAAATTATTTAACAATCATGCCAAAGATTTGCATCAGCAAAACAACTAGTGTTTGATGTTTATGTACAAACTTACAAATCTAACATCGAGAATGAATCATTAGTGATGAGTAGATTCTTTTAGGTGTGCAATCAGTCATTGATGAATGAAATTGACTCATTACATTTTCTAACTGAAACGAAATATGCCACAAAATTAACATCAAAACCTTGTATTGTTCAATTGATGATTTGGTTGCTTTTGTGCAAATTTGTCATACTTTCTATAACTAAAACTAAAATTTGAAATCCAAAAAATAACCAAAAACATTAAATCGCACTAAATTGACCATATCGAAAACAATCGAATCAGGTTGATCATTTTAATCAATATGCTCACCCTAGTTTTGTCACCCCAGCCTTTAGCTTTAAAATTTAAACAAAAATCATAATTTAGACTCTCTATTGAAAGATTAAATCTTGAAAAATTTTTGAATCTACATTATATCAAATATTCGATATTAGATCTTGATATTAAAACTAATTGACGTTAATATGATAGAAAATTTTGGAAACTATATGTGATTAATATGAAATTATTAAACAGCAGTTTATTATTCCTTCTTTAGTTGCCTTAAAAATTCCAACAAAAAACATAAAATTTTTCTAACATAAAATATAAACATTGAGTTTTGAATAGACCGGCATGTGAAGTCCAAACATTACTACCTCCTTCCAAGTTGCCAAAAGTAAGAAAACTAATGTAACAAACCGCCACAGTTCAAGTTAGTAAGAGTATGAAAGAACCCAAATTTTTCACAGGACTCGTTCCATGCCAGATCGGCAAATAGGCCCAGTAAGCTAGCTCCCAAGGCCCGTAGTAAGCCTAAACTACAAAAATCAACGTATATCAATTATGTATTTCAAATTATTGTCCCATATTTCATACATAATATTTATATTAATGTAGCTTACCAGGGCATCATGTCGGCTCCAGCCCATGAAACGGTCTTGACAAAGTTGTATCAAAGCCGGACCCCTCCAGTAAGTCATGTCCGAGGACGAACACGAAAAAGCGTCGCCTTGATATCCCGACTATGGAACAATGAATGAATCAGATCATAATCGAAAAAGGTGGAAAACTATCACAAAGGCGTCTTGTGAATGGCTTGGAGAGTTGGAAAACTCCAAAGGTCACGTGCTTTGCCTAATGAAATCTTAGATGGTGACGCCTAGACGTTTCCTATTTCACCTGCAAGACAAAATCTTGCGGGATTCTTCCAATCTAGTATGGAATGATTCGCTTAATCCAAATGGAACAATTCGTCTATGCTTGGATCAGGCTGGAAAAGCCCTTCAGAGATCTTGTGTCCCAACTCATAATATGTTTGATTAGGATCCCTTCTTATTGGGTATAAAATCAGAGAAGAACCCGTTCATTATTAGAATAATTAAGATTTGGAAGATGTCTCTGTTTGTTGCAAATCATTTTTGACTTGATTTGAGCAAATCACTAGTTTTTACTATTTTCATTTTCTTTCCTGCCAATTTATGGCTATGTTAGGATGTCAACACCACCCCTTATATATGTATATGAAGCTTTGTTTCTGATCAATGATATTATTACTTTTTCTCATTATTTAATTTGATAATTTTTTGAAATCAAACTTGTTTGTCCTAGTAAGACTTATTCATGTGCTAGCCTTTTTCTAATCAAGCTAACAGTCATTATGTTCATTGTCATTTGCTTAATGAAATAATTCTCCAATATAAGGCTCTTTCACTACACGATACTGGTTCAATGGACTTTGCACTAATTGCCAAAAACTGCAATAATACAAAAATTTATTGATAAGTATCGACAGTTAAAAAGCTTGTCAATAAAATAAAATAATGCAATGTTTTTTCAATTGTTATACTTGTTGCACTATTGAGCTCTTCATAATTGCACAGCTTTCATAACATCTCATGAATCGTGGTAACAACTCTCATTAATCCCTATCTCATGATCAAACTCTATTGAAAGTTAGCTCACACTTAAAAAAAGGAAAATTTGTGGTTGGGGGGGGCTTGACAATCATCTTGACTGCAACACATATTCATAATTAGACACCTGTTCTCGGTTTAGTTCTTCATGCCATCAACAACAGACAACGTTCTACTATGGAAGTTTGTCATCTTTACTTGATACAACTTAATTGAATACTCTCATAATCGTTCTTAATTGCAACGTGGAGTCTATCACAACTAGACACACATATCCGGTTACAATCTCATGCTGTTGACAGCGAGACACGATATGATGGAATTGTTCTCTTATCTCGTTACTATATGACACTTAATTGAATAGCTCTTCACAATCTTCTTTTGATTCCAAAATAGATCTATCACATACTAACCAAGCTATCATCGGTACAGTTAGCATCTGAACAAGACACATTTACTTGGAATAGTTTCTCGTCATCTCTTACTCTAATGAAACTCAATTGAAATTCATCATACTTGACGCGCACATCATTTGTAGCTAATATATTATTTGATTAATCTCTTTTCATACTCACCACATTCCAGTGAGTCCATTATAACCTAATTTATTACCAAATTTAGGTCTGGACTTCTAAATTTCATTTACTTCTAATTCAAGTGATTAATTCCTCCACGAACAATGAGATCAATTTATTATGATTAATTCTTGTGATCTCTTCATTCTAATCAACTTCAATCTGAAATCCACTCATTATGACTTATGCAATCATTTATGTTGGATTTAGAATTCAACTAGCAAATTATCATGCTCACCCACACCTAGTTGCAGATCTTATAATCTTTCTATGCTCAAAACAAACTCATCGAATCTATCCATAACCTAAATTTATATCTAATTTTATGTGGGCTTTCACGATTTTCTCAATTGCTCCTAATGCAATTTGATTATCAATGCCATCCAACAAAAATCACATTCTATTTGTGTATTGGTTCCATATTCTTCTTATTTTGACGACAACTTGATTGAATCCAGCCATACTTGAATTCATGCCATCATTTTCTTGATCTCTCATAATCTCATCTAGGCAATTTATCAGGCATAGTTTTCTATCCTTTATGTTCATTAAAAATCAAATTGAATCCATTTATTAACTTTAACTCATGCCAATATATGTGTGGGCTTTATAACTCACAACTCTATCAACTCAAATTAATTAATGCTATTGATAAATAAGGAACAGCTTCTTATTATCGTGTAAGTCATTACTCTATTATAACATCATTTGAATCCATTTTATACTTGACAAGTCATTATGAATATGAGCTCTTATTACTTCAACCAGGCATATGATCAATGTGCAGATGCTCATAATCCTTCTCATGCTCAAAAATAACTCTTAAAAGCCATTTATAACCTAAACCATACCAAAGATTTGGTATTGAATTCACAAATCTCGTTTGCTCTTTAATATAATTAAGTAATTCCACTTACAGTAAAACACCATCGTATGGAAGCGATTCTTGTAATTCTATTTTGATGATAACTCAATTGAATCCATTCATACATGACACATGCAAGCATAATTGTGCGCTTCTCAATCTAACAAGCATATTATCATGGTGCAGAGTCTTATAATATTTCATACTCAATGCAGCTTAGTTGAATCTATTTACAATCCAACTCATGCCAAGACTTGTTGTTGCGTTTTCTTAATCTTAAACTCAAGCTCATAATCTTTTCAATGCCTTAATTAATTGTTACGTCGATAACAATATACACATAGTGTATGGATTATATAATCTCTTCATGTCAATAAACTACTCAATAGTTTATTCACATTTGTATTTACCTATCTTTGTTATTGGTCTTAGTATCTCAATTAGGCCATACTATCATCGTTCAGATTCTCATAACTCTTCATGCTCTTTCATAATTCAATGAAAAACCATTTATAAACTAACTCATGCTAGATTTTATACAATCTTAACAACTTATCATTCTTTTAATGCAACTCAAATTAATTGATTCCCTTGATAATTAACATGGCCTTATTATGTTATGTATTTTTATCATCTCTATTCTGAGATAGTCAATTGCAATTCATTCATAACTTAATCGCGAGCTATCATTTCGTCTGGGCTCCATTAATCTATAATCTTAATAAAACTCAAAGACTCTATCATAAATAAGCACACCAGCCATGGTGTTAAATTGTTAGTTCTCTTCATGCTTCATAACACTCAATCGAATTCATTTATAACTAACTCATGCAGATTGGTATGGCTTTCATAATGTCCATCCATCTTAATACTGGATAATTAATCCAATATCAACTAAATTAGTTTTTATGGATTAGGTTTCTCATTGTATCTTTGTTAAATGAAAACTAATTAGATATTCATACTTATTCATACCATATTTGTCTGAGCTTCTTAAAGTCTAATCATTATTTATGCAACTCAATTGTACAAAATCATAACCTAAACTGTTATATTGTTGAATTCTTATGATCTCTCATGCTTAAGGACTACTCAATTGAATCCATTTACAACCTATCTCATTTCCCAAAGATATAGTGTGGGCTTAAAATGCTACATTTGGATCTGTAACCGATAATTAGTTCATTAACAATCTAAACACGACTATCATGGGGTGATTCTCGTATCTCTTTATCAAACGACCTACTTTAATTAGATCAATTGTTACTTGGCTCACCGCCATCATTTGTCTTAGATCTCATAATTCATCGATAATATTACACCTTTATAGTTTCCATTACAAAACTCGGTTATGTATATTTTGCCATATATGTTTTGTTTCGTTGCAACTCGACTGTAATAAAACAATTAGATTAGACTTGTTTTAGAATCACATGGCTTTCAAAATCTTTTCATGATCACATGCTCTCTCACTGTTAGTTTTTTTCTATGTGCTATATGATATTACATTTAATTTATTGTTTTAACCAATTTGTGAATTTATTAATGATCTTTTTTTTCCAAAGGAATTCTCAAGGAATTGAAAAAAATAACAAATGAGCATCAGACTATGCCATTGAGCCATGCCAATATCATACAACTACCAGAAGATTCATGGCAATAGTATCGCTTAACGAAAGACTCAGTATTAATTTCCTCCAAAAAACATAAAAATTAATTATTATCTATTGAATGATTTGCAATTTACTATGCACACAAAATTCTCTTAAGTTCTTAAGAAAAATAGCCTCTCTTTTATTTGTTTGATTTCCTTATTCTCTTCTCATGTTTCTGTTGCTTTAGCCTAGGAAATTTATTAAGAGATTTTGTTTAGATGTGTCTTATTATAATTCTTAATCTTATGACACAGAGCATACGTGAATGGAAAACGATTTTCCTATTTCCGTCAGAGTTTTGATCAATAACATATGATGACGAATAAATAAGAGAAAAGATTCTTAAAGAAGTTATTGATATGAATAATATCAAAAATGAATTGATTTGTTAATTACAAAAATAACCTATTTATAGTTTTGGCTTAATCATTAAAAACTAAAAATAACACCAAAGAAAACATATTAGACAGAAACCCTAGTGAGGCGCAGAACGGGCGTTGCCTAGATTGTTACGCCATCTGAGACTCTAGAGGTAACACGGCGGCTTGCCATGACCACGGGCGTGCCGAAACTCGGAATAGTAACTGGAACCCTCGCAACGGGTGGCTTTTCACGGGCACTGGCATGCTAGACTTCCAAAGGCTAGCACGGTCAACTATCTGTAGCCCGCGCATGCCCTGAAACTTCATGGTCTTGGGCGTATCTCAGTCCTGGACTTCAGAGTCTGCACAGCTGCTAGAGTGCACAGCCGTGCGTTATTCAATATTAGATATATGCAGCGATTCCAAGTCTTCCAATATTTGAAGTGCAAGTGTCCGCATCATCTAAAGAAACTATATTTTAGAATATGAAAGAAACATAACTAAACATATTGGCCATATAAAATACTTAAGTATTTGAAATTTTGTATTTGGATAAATTTCTTTAATATTTTATGCTTAAAATAAACTTTTATGCTCGTTTCGCCAACATGTAAAATTCATTAAAATATGAAAATTAATTGCTTTAGTTCCTAAATACAGTACCCTAACAAATGAAAATTTTAAAACCAACAAACAAATAAAAATTCAAATTCATTTCGAATATTGTCCATTAGGAATAAATGTTACTACTCTATTAAAAAATTTAATTACCATATTCCAATCCCCTCAAATAGTTCTTTGTGACCTAAGAAATTAGGGATTACATTTTGAATTTAGTTTTTAGTTGTGAAGTTAATCATGTAGTAAATCTACAGGTTAGTGATGAGTGGAAAATTTGGCTTTGAGAATTGGAACTGTGAGCAGCCAAATTAGGCCTAATTGGGGAAAAACATTGTGGTGCTTTCGCCAAGACACGCAAAGATGGAAGATTATTAAGGTTTTGATTTTTTTTACTCCCTTCCATTATAAATTTATTTTACCATTAAAATATATCAAAATAAAAATAATATTATAGAAAAACCAATAGTTACAAATCATAATAAAATGAACTACATATTTACTAATGACTATAAGTTTCCCCAGCAATGCATTTTGGGGGTAGAATAATTATACCGGAAACATGTATTTGTATATATTACATTGCTTTTTTATTCCATTGGAAAGGTTAATGCCGAAGTAACACTTCGGCTATCACAATAAGGATAGCCCTCTCTGAATTCACCAAATTGGTTAAAATATTTGTTGGTTGAAGGACTCGAACTCGGACATCTCTTCCTCACATAAGTGAATAAAGACTAACCAGATCCACACCTGATTGCAAATTAAATTCCTTTAGTGTTACAAAAAAAATCATTCAATATAGTCATCCTTATATTAGTTTCATTTAACCAAAACTATTCTATGTAAATGCAATTTAGACGCTCTCTCTACAGTCATTGATGAACCAGGTCATATTTTTCGTTATTAAAACAACTTTAAAACTGCTAGCTTTTTTTAAAAAAATATTTGCTTATTTTTGAAATAATAAATTACGTTTATTGAGATGTATTAGCATTTTGCTTCGCTGGTTTTTCTTTTTTTTTTTTTTTTTTTCTTTCTTTCAAGAAGTTTGCTTTGTTATCTCTCTTTTCTTTTCAAATCCATTCCATTGGAAATATTAAAATATTACCCATAAATATTAAAAGTTCTTTTTATCTTTTTAAATTAGTAATTTTTTGTCATTTTGGCCCCCTCTTAACTCTCGATATTTTCTAACCCTCTATTAACTTTAATTCATGGCTCCATCACCAGTAATGACTCATGGATACTGATAAAATATTAAGAAAAAAAATTTTTGTCAATTTTTAATTTAAATTGATGTCTTGGTTGCAGTACTATTATCACAAGGAAACGGACATCATGTGCAGATCAATTGGTGCGAGGTTAATGAATACTGATTGTATGGACTTCTGCCAAAAGGCATATGAGGAAAGTGAAGAAAAGATTGCAAGTAAAATGCATCTTAATTCGATATGACTGCATTATTATTCAAGATCAGCTTGGCTTAATATGAAATGAATGCATATTTCGTCTTTAATATTAAATTATCTATTGTTTGTGGTGGTTACAGCAGTTAGAATAATGATTTTAACCATTTTCATTCGTATTTAATGAATATTAATCAATCTATTTTTTAGTTTGAGCATTCGATACAATAATTTCAAGTGAGAGTGCTTAATTGTAACATTTATAGTGAAATATTTCAATTGAGTCAAAATAAAAATTTGATGGTACCATTAGACATTTTCATAAAGTTCAGTGCCTACTTATGCATTTTGGCTCCTTTATCCTTATTAATACTTACAATGATATAGGATTGCATTCATGATTGTCATTTATCAATGTTAAAATATAAATGATCAAAATTTACAGTCCTTCAGAAGAAAGAGGAAGAAAGGCTCGTTGAAGAGAAAACGAATTCATGAAGAGGATTGTTGGAAAATATTGATAATGATGATTACAACGAAGAAAATGCCAAATTGGGCTACGCAGGATACGCGCCAAAGAAATAATAAAGAAGAGTGAGAATTTTTAGAAATCATACGAACATCTGGCACAACTTTTTTAATCTTGTCTCAAGATGTCAACAGTATATTTACCCCCATAGTAAATAATATCTATATAATGCATATAATTGTATGATTAATCATTATTATTTTATTAGAAAGTTTGGTATGACTTTGAAAAGATCAAATCAGACAACAAAGTTGTTTAAGTTAAAAATTACAATCTTTACTCTTGTCCATTTTATTTGCATGTCTGACAAACAGCGCATTATTAAAAATTTAAGTAAACAAAATTATTTATGCTTTTTTACCCTTAACTCATCAAGCTATTAATAAAAAGTAATTCATTTAATAAACAATTATAAAAGCTATTACGGAAAAATATTATTAAATATAAAATTTAGAACACCTTGCACATATTTGGGACATCCAAAAAAGAAATATAAGCAAGCAAAATGGGATGGAGGAGTATATTTTCCATCTTCTAAATATTAATTTTATGTGGATATTAATAACAGAACAAGACAGAGAAAGTACAAGAAGATTGGCAAGAGAGGAGATGAAATTATAATAATTGATGGTAAGAGATAAACAGCAGAAGAAGATGAAGATGGATTATGACAATATTGGAATACACTGGAAAAGGAAGGATATCCAGGAAAGAAAAACAAAAGTGCAAAAGGAAGAAAAGATGAAGTAGCAAAAATCTACTAAAAATAGGAGTGTAAAAGCATGTTAATGGAAGCAAAATCCCCAAGAAAGAAGGTGAAAGTCGGAGAAGAATGGAAACATATGAAAGTGGAAAAAAAAAAAAAAAAAAAAAAAAAAAAAAGACATCCACAAGAAAGAGATACAAACAAAACCAAGATACACAAACAGAGACGACAATGGCAAAAATCCACAATAAAAAGAGGAAAGCCAAGATCATTGCCGTTGATGATACTGCAGAGTGTGAATCTACCGTTTCAATGCAAATAATCTGAGTGACATTTGCTTATAGATTAACATTGGTCTACTATATTTCACCGTTTTTTTAATTACACTCTTACTTAGAAATTTATTTCAAAAGTACCAAAGATTAAACTTGGTATTATGTGCTTGTTGGCCCTATTAGGGTTGTAATTCGGACAGTATGGATGAAATCACCCTCATTCCGATTCCATTCCGAAATATTTGGATTTAAAATTTCATTCCATACTATTTTACGAAATTCGGTTTGAATTCAGTTTAATTTCAAAATTCTCAACTGTAAAACATCATATCATAGTCTATTATAAAACATTTTAATCTATAATTAATTTAAAACAAAAATAATCAATATAATTATTTAAAATTAGTTAAATATTAAAAAACAAAATTTAAAATTGCAATAAAAAAAAATTCAAGCTTATTATGAGAAATGAGGATTTTTATACCTTCACTTGATAACTTTCCCATTTAATTAGTAATGAGTAATAGCAAAAACAAAACATTTAAAGTTAAGTGCAACATAATAGATATAATAAATTCAAAAAAAATTAATTAGAAAAAAAAAATAAGAATTAAGCAAAAATTAGTCAAGAGAAATTCATAAAAAATTTTCAGAAATTTTCCAAAGTTGATCATCCAAAAAAAATTTCCTTATTCAGCACAACAAAAAAAAAAAAATTAGATATTGAATCTTGTTCCCTCTTTGTTGTAACTGCATATTTGTTCTTTTATATTATTATTAAATATTGGTGAAGAAAATAGTATGAACGTAGGAGGAACATCTTTGAACCTTTATACATAGATAATTTTTTTTATTTTATAATGAGAACCAATTAAACCATGACCATAGCCCAGTCTTAACCTGGTCAGTTACTTAGACCTTTTAATAACACTGATATTTACCTTTTCGGAATGTTACTAAAGATTTATTAATAAGTAAAATTATTCATATTTATATTAATATCAATTCAAATTTCGCGAATTAACACTATCATCATGTGAAATTAATTTAGGCTTACAAAAAAAAAAAAAAAATGTTCAAAGTTTTTTTAGGAGACCACTTAATGATGACTAAGTACATCACTTAGTAGATGTGATGAGTGGGAGGTCTTGAATTCGAGTTCTGTAGATCACAAGAGTTTTTACCAATTTGTTAACTCAAGAAAATGACTACCTTCTATTGTGTAGCCCATCGGGTTATTTTAATCCATTGAATCTTCTTATGAATAAAAATAAATAAATTCTAGGCAGGAGATGAGTGGATGCTACAATTGTTAAAAAAAAAAGTTCATAATATCAATTGAAAAAAATTAAAAGAATTAGTCAAAACTATAAAAATATCAAAGTTTAGATTTTTAGTCATTTGGCCTATTTTTAATTTATTAGAATGTTAAATAAGCCAAAATAACACAGGCTACACTCTCCAAAATTTATTAAGTTAGTGAAAAATCTTATGATAAAGTAAGAATATATATATATATGTATGTGTGTATATACTATGGCCTGAATATTGTCAGCATAATCTACTTTCTTTGTCTTGCTTAAGGTTCTGTCTCCCTAGTATTTAAAAAAAATTTAATTTGATTAATTATATTAGTTTTTTATTTAAATTCTATTGGTTAAAAAATAAAATAAAAAATTATCCGTCGTATTTATATCAAGAATTTTATATTGTATATTACCGAGATATATATATATATATATATATGATGTTAATAAAAATGAAAAGTAAAAAAAGTTAATGGCCACACGTTCGCTATTTATATCTAAAGAATTTTAGTAGTTGGTTATATGTACCCCGAGATATATATATTTACTAAAGTTTGTATTGTATATACTACTTTAAAAGTTTTATTTAATTCTGATTAATTACAGACTCTTATTTTATATATATACTTTAAAAGTTTTATTTAATTCTATTATTAAGACTTCTTATTTTTCACATTTTAAGGAAAGTATTGACTTTAAAAATTGAATTCTAGGACAACACAGTAAAAATACAAAGTTTCTTGAAATTGTTTTATAAAACGTGTAACATAAACAAAAGGGGAAATTTATAGGCTTTAAAGAGCTACCAATTCTAAGATTGAATATTGTAGGTTTCAAATTTTAGATAATGTTAAATGAATCAGCATTAGAAAAGACAAATGGCACATTAGATTGTCTTAGATTTTGCTTTAAAGTTTGATGCCAATCATTTCAAACTAAATCATTAGTTTTTGTCCATGTACTATTCCCTCCGTTCCACTTTAATAACGAATGAGTATTCTATTTTATTTCACTTTAAAATATTTATTTAGAATTTTAAGAGTATAATAATTATTTTTTTTTAATTTTATTCATATTTAGTAAGTATTTTAGAGCAAAATTAATGAAGAGTTTTTAATTTTAAGGACAATTTAGACATTTAACCTTATATTTTAAAAAATCAATGTGTTCCAATCACTTTCTTAATCTTTGTGAAAAGATAAATGTTGCTGTTAGAGTGGAATGGATGGAGTAACTTTTATTAAAATTTTGCAATTTAGAAACAAGATTATTAAATTTTTGACATAATGAAAAGATTATGAAGTTTTATTTCCCTTCTTTTGATAAACCTAATACAGAATTCTAACATCACTGCCCTGCAATGCTAGCTTTACTAGTAGTCTACATTTCAGACTCAACAAAACTAAAATATAGACAAAGTAGATGACTTCCTCGAGTCAGTTCTTTCGTTTAAGCAGCAGCCAAACAAACTCCTGAAACAAAGAAATCAGATGCAGCATCAGATATATGGAGTGATGGAAATTTCACCATTTCTTCATTAATAGATGCACCAAGGCTTGATATGCACAGTGAACATACATAAAATTTCATCAATCTTCTTAAACCAAACCATCATTTAGCCAATTTCTCAGAATTGCAAAAGCCTGCTCTGCATCTTCATCTTCTTCGGGCGAGTTAGGACGATGTGCAAAGCTGTGACCTCTTCCCTCGAAAGTAATTACCTTTGATCCCTGACCAATGCGCTTCTCGAGATCTTTCAAGACATCAACTGAGCAAAGAGAATTTCACCATTTCTTCATTAATAGATGCAGCAAGGCTTGATATGCACAGTGAACATACATAAAATTTCATCAATCTTCTTAAACCAAACCATCATTTAGCCAATTTCTCATAATTGCAAAAGCCTGCTCTGCATCTTCATCTTCTTCGGGCGAGTTAGGACGATGTGCAAAGCTGTGACCTCTTCCCTCGAAAGTAACTACCTTGGATCCCTGACCAATGCGCTTCTCGAGATCTTTCAAGACATCAACTGAGCAAAGAGGATCGTCGTCCCCTGAAATAAATAGTACTGGCACCTTTTGGAAGCTATAGATGGATCAATCCTTGTGCCATAAAACAGGGACCCCAGTGCTAAAACAAGATCCCTGGTCTTCGGATAGCATGTCCACCACTCAGCCTCCTCCATAGCATAATCCAATTATGCCAAGCTTCATTGATATTCCTACAGCTAAAAGTTCATCAACCATCCATTTTGCTATTGTGGCAATATCTTCCACAATCCTGCTGGCTTCTTGTTTCTTAATTCACTATTCAAACATGGACTTTGGCCGGTCTTTTCTCCATACGTCTCCGCGAAATAAGTCAGGAACAAGAACACTGCAATTAAAGGACAAAATTATGCAAGGTTTGACAGTCAACAACCAAAAATTACAAGATCATTAATCTACAACAACTTTAAGATATTTAAAGGAGCACAAATAGATTAGAAAACAAACTTCCAAACTAACTGTAGGTTAGAGAACAAATACTAATCCTTCTGCTAGCATATAGGATGTAATTAATTCCAGAATTTTATAACCCTGGATAATCAGACTCTGTATCAATAGGAAACGAAGTTAATTGGAATAAGAAGATCATACACACATAAGAAGAAGCCAAAGGTTGAGAATTTAGTGTTACTTTATTGGACATAAGAACCATTAATGGTGTGTATAATTGTAAACAAAGCAAAATATTATACTTATTGACATTCAAAAATTGGTTTGTTCACCAAGCCACAGAAAGTTCAAGACGGGTTGATTAGAAGTTTTATCAACTAGCAAAGTCTTAATATCAAAGTAGTTAGAGTCAGCTATATGAATCCACACTAATGTCAAGAAGAAATAAATCTTTTGATTCAAAATTTCTTGAGTTTAAAAATTTTCAAGAATAAATATGGAATTCTAACTATTAATCGATTATAAATATATATGTGTGTGTCTACTATTTAAATTAATTATCATAAAATCAAATATTATTATTATTATTATTTTACTAAATTGAGGAAATATTCTAGAATCTAATTCCTAGAATGCTAATTAACCAATTAATAAATAGAAGTAAATAAAATAAAGTAAATAAATCAAAACAAAGTAAACCTAAGAAGCTTTTCTAATAAATAAATAAAATAAAGTAATAAATCAAACAAGTAAACCTAGAAGCTTCTAATAATTGAACCAAACCTTTGGAAATGAACCAAATCAGAAAAAGCAAATCAAGGAGAGAGAAAGCCAAGAAGACAACTTCCATCTCTCCTCTCCATCGCCAACAGCGCCCTTACGCCCTTTCCTTCCCATTTTCCGGCCAAACGGCCATTGTTTCCGACGAGTAAGGACTCTAAGTTCAAGAGCTCGACAAGGCAATCACTCCTGTGGCTACAGTTTTCATGATAAAGGCCTGGATCAAGGGGAATCGCGAGTAATGGGATTTGGTATTGTAGTGGCTCGTCTTTTAGCGATTCTCGCCATTACCGGCAAAGATGGCCTTTAGGGAGACCTTCGCATCACCTCGAGAGCATTTTCCCTCTATAAATTTCGGCTACTAGCTTCGTCCCGCGAATCCGCGATGATTGACGGCAAGGAGGAGGCTATCGATGTGATTTTCAACTTAAGGGCTCCTCCTCTCTGCAAATTAAAGCCGGATATGGACTCCAGGAGAAATTCGAGCCATTTGGTGGTCTTCTTCGACAAAATCAATTTTTCAGCCGCCGTGCACCGACCCTCCGGTGACCGGCCGGCGACGCTCCGGTAAGGACCCAAGAGATAGAATTTTCCACTTTTTGAGGTGATCACAAATCCTCAATCCGATTTTTAATCAGTAAGCCCTAAGTCCCTACACTGTATTTACTTGCAAAAATTCAATTAGAACTAGTTAATTCAAGTTAGTCTAGTTAAAATTTATTTTAGTTGATTTAGTTAATATAAATTAACTCATAAAATAAAAATTGAGATTTAAATGAGTATAATTTATTATTACACAAATGAAGTACCTGTTATGTTAGATTCTATTGCTGAAAAAGTTGAGAAACTTAGTAGGAGAAATTATATAATCATTGACTCAGGATGTTTACCTAACATGCTTATTTGACTTTGGTTAATTTATGTTAAGATTATGGATTAAATTACAATTCTATAGTTGAGCTAAGGTGAAACCAAATTGAATTTGGTATTATGCTAGAATTATAATGTTAATGGATCGACGGATGGGAATTTTATAGTTGATTCGCCCGAAGGATGGCCTGTGAATTGGATGAACAGAAATATTGAATAATTGATATGTTGCTATTGTTTAAGTAGGTAGATAACTCTATTTTTAGGGGATACGCTGCTGGATTTTTAGTAGCACAAACCTAAATGATGAAATTAACTAACCTCATTTTCCGCAATTAGAATTTATGGGAATTGCTTAGTAAAAGACTTAAAATGAACTTAGACTAGCATATTATGGCTCATATGAATTGGGATAGGTGAGTTAGATATAGAAGCAATCATAATGCTTGTGGATTTAAATTGGGAGATGATGAGAAATGTATTTAGGTGTAGTCATTATAATTGTGTTTAGTAAGTAGAGTTGTAAGTAATGGAGGATGGGAATT
The DNA here is from genome assembly GCF_014843425.1 of Jatropha curcas. The sequence continues at coordinate 1,038,027 of NW_023591768.1, forward strand.
GACCATTGATTTCTTGCTCGATGGATGGACTGTGTTGATTGTTGATACAAATATATGCTTTTTATTGTTTACATGTGGAAATTGAATGGGATTAATCCGGTTTAGAGGAGATGCAGTCGGATTTCTGGCAAGGTAGTTGGATGGATGATATGGAATAAGAGACTAGACTCGAAGAAAATATAAATTAGAAGAATAATAAAGACAATGAAACTAATCAAACATTTTGGAAAGCAGTCGGATTTTCTGGCATAGGTAGTTGTTTGGATATCCGGTTTAGAGGAGATGCAGTCGGATTTCTGGCAAGGTAGTTGGATGGATGATATGGAATAAGAGACTAGACTCGAAGAAAATATAAATTAGAAGAATAATAAAGACAATGAAACTAATCAAACATTTTGGAAAACTAAAACAGTCGAATTGAAACGTAGAACTTAAGTTAGCACATCTAACATACATATAGATTCGAATAGATAACTTAGGGTGTAGGAAACTGAAATAAGGAATTTATCTTAGTCTCGAATATTGTGATTAAACGATGAGGGAAAAGTTGATTTAGAAAGGAAAGATAGATCTCATGAATAGTAAACTTATTCTGGTTCCTTCTTTAGTTATTGTTGCGGGTTCCGAGGAATCAATTATCAGATAACAGGATATCGAGAGAGGAGCACAACTTCCAGCTAAACTATAAAACTGTGAGTAGTGTTAGATAATTCGCATCATCCACTTGCATTTGCATCCTGTGAGTAGTGTTAGATAATTCGCATCATCCACTTGCATTTGCATCCATGCATACACGGCTAAATGCTAGACATGCATTACTTATTAAATTGTTATTTATGTTGCATTATTTATTGCTATTGAAAATGGTTTGATTAGTTGTGATGTGCTTCATGTATGCTTTGCATATGTGGAATAAGGATGAAGTGGTCACCGTTGAGTTTGTGAGGGCAATCTATGATGTCGTCGGTCACGTGTGGGGAGATCGGCGTCCCTGTGTGCATCTGATGAAATATGATATGGAAAATCATGGGGTGGCCTCCTGTTGGTATGAATAGAAAAGAGAATATAAAAAAATGAGAGGACTGGTCAAGTGAGGTTGAGACTGGTCGGTCATGTATAAGGGATCGGCTCCCTGGTGCACACATAATGAGAGGGCAGGCCATGTGTGAGGACAGCTCGTCGGGGTTTTGGTGACGCCACTGACCAATTTCCAATATTCCACGTGATGTGACGCCACTGACCAATTTCCACGTGATGTGATTATGTGAAGGTGTTATTATTTGTGATTGCTGTTGTTTTGTCATTTGTGTGATCGACTACATGATCATAAAACTAGTTGGATGACTAGATTTCTTTATTTGCGCATTTGTGTGATTGTGTGGAATGAGAGAGTTACTAACCTACTCACTGAGTTGAAGCGCTCATCCCTGCCTTAATATTTTTCCAGGTTACAAGTCTTCCATTATCTCGTAATTCTTTGCCACCCGACATCTAGAGGAAATGTTGAAAATGAAACCTTGATTAATTTTGCTCAGTGTATTGAAGTGAAATTTTAAATTCTTAAATTGTTCCGCAATCGCGATAGTCATGTGCAATAAAATTTAGAAATTATTGATGTATTACTTATTAAATTTTCTTTTCTGTAATATATTGATACTAGTCTAGAGTACTATTATTGAAATTAACTTATGATATTTGAAGGTTGATGAAATTGGGCTTGAGGCCATTTTTATTGAACATGAAGTTCCTTTGGTTTATGTTGAAATCTTTGTGATTAAAGTAAATATTATATTTCCTAGTTTAGGTTTATTCCTATTTAGTGTAAAGATTGTGTTTCCTAGTTTAGGTTTATTCCTATTTAGATTACTTCCTATATTGGAACAATTTTTTGTATATATATAGTGGGGTAGAGGTTGAAAAATATAACGCAATTGAAATGAATAAAACATATTCTTTCCTTTAATTTCTACATGGTATCAGAGCCATTGCTGCGAATTTTTCGGCAAAGGTTTCAGTTTACAAAGTGGTCTAAGATACACACAACACCATCGGATGTGGGAGTTGGTCGTCACCGCCCGTCTCAGAAGGAAGAACGACCGCCGATCGACACTCCATCCAAACCGCATCACCGTCCGACCACGCGCGTGTGCACACGCGCCTCCAGAATATTCTTGCTGTTCTTCACGCGCCGGCTCGTGCGAGTATTTGCGTTGAGCTCTATCAATGATTTTTGTTCCGACGACCTCAACTCGGTGTGGCGACTCAGACCTACTGGTTCTTCAGCATCAGTTTTGCCTTTTTTGGAATTTTTTCCCTTTCCATCACTACTGCTGCCTTTTACCACTGCTGCCTTTTTTACCACTGCTACCGTTTAAATTTTTTTTTTTTAAATATGGTTGACAAAAAGAAGGTAGATATGGTTTTGTACTCAAAGAGCCCCTCACTTCAAATTAGTCTGGTGAAGTAGATGGAACAAACTACCTGGCTTGGTCTCGGTCTTGTTTATTACTCATTGAAGCTAGAGGTTTGCAGGGATACCTTGATGGTGGAGCAAGTAAACCAGTTTCGACAGATTCGCCCTTTAACAAGTGGAAATCCGAGAATTTTCTTATTATGTCTTGGTTAATAAATTTCATGCAGCCAACTATTTCTCAAGGATATTTGCTTCTTGATACAGCTAAGAAGATATGGGATGCTGCTTCACAGACTAAGAAGATATGGGATGCTGCTTCACAGACGTATTCACAAACTGGAAACTATGCTCAGAAGTATGAATTGCGACAGAAAGTTCATGAAACCAAGTAGGGAAATCTGAATATCGCTCAGTATTTTGTTAAACTTAGTGGGCTATGGCAGGAACTGGATTATTATCAAGACTTTCAAGCAAGATGTACTGATGATGCGACTCAAGTTCAGAAGTTGATTGAAGTAGAATGTGTTTATGATTTTCTGGCTGGCCTAAATAATGAGTATGATCAGATTCGAGTCCAAGTTCTTGGATGAGATCCTTTTCCATTCTTACGACAAGAATCCTCATTTGCACAGTAAGAGGAGACTAGGAGGAACTCTATGGTTCACAGATCTAACATTGACAAAGCAGGGTTGATTGCTAATTCTGCAAGAGAACATATCTAGACTGCAAAGAGCAGTTCTTCAGATAGAGAGCAATTATTTTGTGACTATTGCGGTAAGAACAGGCATACTAAGGAGTTCTGCTGGAAATTACATGGACTCCCAACTAAAGGGCATGGAGGAAAGCGGGTCAGTTCTTCTAGACCATAGGCACACATATCCGATAGTGGAGCTTTATCTGAGGAACCATCTACTGCTGGAAACTTTTCTGATAAGAAGATTCAGTCCTTGAAATGATTGTTGCCACAACTTGATTCATCCTCAACTCAGATTGCAGCATCTAATTTTGTTAATTCAGGCAATGCTTTCCTTACCTTTCTTGCAAAAATTGAAAACCCTCTTGGGTTATAGATTGAGGAGCAAATAAACATACAACAGGCTCTATAAAACATTTCCTCACATATTTTAAGTATCAAGGCACAGACAAAATTCACATTGCGGATGACTCTTTAGTACCAATTGCTGGCACAGGTTCTATTGACTGTACTTCCAATATTAAACTCTCCTCAGTTCTTCATGTTCCTAGATTTCCTATTAATCTGTTATCTGTTGGCTTAATCACAAAAGCACTTAATTGCAAAGTAACTTTTTACCCTACTCATTATATAACTCCATGTATATAATTCAGAACTAAAATACGTGGGGAAATGCATTGGCAGTGGTAACTTGCGCGAATAGAGACAATATACTCCCATTGGGGTGACGTTTGTCGTTTTCAAATTCGAGGTACAGTCAAGCTTTGTTAGAACTTCCTTAGAAATCCTTTCCATGAAGTTACTTCAATGGCAATTAGGGAGATTTAGAGACATCCCTCTTTTTCTGGGTTTAAAACGTTATTTCACCACTTTGTTTGCTAAATGTGATTTTAATTCATTTAGGTACGTGTGCTGGTGAACATGCCAAATTTACACCAGGCATTTCTTATTCTTCAATGAATAATAAGAATTTGATTCCTTTTTTGCTACTAATTCATTTCTGATGTTTAGGGTCCGTACTAAACTGTCTTCTCTTTCTGGGTTTTAGATTTGGTTTTGAACCTTTGATTGATTGTTAGCAACTAGATAGACTTGGGTTTATTTGATGAAAACAAAAGTGAAGTTTTCGTGTTTTCAGAACTTCCATAAAATGATTTGTACTATAAAATGATTTGTACTCAGTTTGATGCGCATGTTAAAATCCTAAGAACTGATAATGGTACTGAATACATGAATGCAGTTTTTTGTACCTATTTAGAGTCTAATGGTATTATACATCGGACTAGTTATGTCAATACTAATGCTCAAAATGGAGTAGCGGAAAGGAAAAATAGGCATTAGTGGAAGTAGCTAGGTCTCTTATGTTCACTATGAATCTTCCCAAACCACATTGGGGGGATGTTATTTTGTCTGCTGCTTACCTTATCAATCGTATGCCTCTTCATACTTTAAATTTTAAAACTCCATTAGAGGTTCTTCAAGGAAAAAACTCTTATTATATTGTACCTCCTAAAGTCTTTGGTTGTGTTTGGTTTGTTCATCAGAATGGTTTAAGCAAATTAGATCCTAGAGCTTTGAAGTGTGTGTTTGTTGGTTGCTCTACTACTCAAAGGATACAAGTGTTATCATCCTTCTTCTAGGAAATACTTTGTGAGTATGAATGTTACCTTTCGGAAGTTTGAATCTTATTTTCCTTCCCAGTCACCTCTTCAGAGGGAGAAACATCAGATGGAAGAGGTGATGGATGGCATTTCTTTCCAGGGGAGATTCCTGTAACATAAATAGTAAGAGAGAGCAACCACCTAAATCTCTAGGAATATTGGATAGACCTGATTTGAAAACCTACACACGGCAGACTAATACAGATACAACCATGGAGCATGAGACCTCTGATCAATCGTCCACTCCAATTTCAGTCCCTGAAGATACAGAAGAACAAGACCTTAGTGAGTCTTCTTTAATTCCTATTGATTATGATTCTAATCTTGATTCCAGTCCTTCTGACAATGTGATTCCAGTCCTTCTGACATGAACCTTAATATTCCTATTGCTTCTTAAAAGGAGTTAGGAAACATGCCACTAAACATCCCCTCTCCCATATTTATCTCCTATAATGCTTCTGTCCCTCCTATGTTTAAAGGGAAGCCCTTTTTGTTTTTTTCCTATAGAGCCTTTGTTTTGTCTGTTTCTTCTGTTTCTATACCGCAGGATTGGCAAAAGGCATTACAGGACTCAAAATGGAAGGCTGCAATGGTTCAGGAGATGAGAGCTTTGGCAAAAAACAAGACATAGGATCTTGTAACTCCTCCACCAAGAAAGAAGCCAGTTGGATGCAAATGGGTGTTGAGGGCAGATGGTTCAATTGAGAGGTACAAGAGTAGATTGGTAGCTAGAGAATTCAGTCAGATCTATGGAGTTGATTATCAGGAAACATTTGCCCCTATAGCCAAGATGAACACAATCAGAATTTTGTTGTCTTGTGTAGTCAATCTTGACTGGGAGTTACATCAATTTGATGTTAAAAATGCTTTTCTACTGGTGATTTTGAAAGAAGAGGTGTATATGGAGATTCCTCCCTTGATTTGAATGAATGACAAAACCGAGGAAAAGTTTGCATGAAAGAAATCATTTATGGCTTGAAATCAATCACCAAGAGCATGGTTCGAAAGGTTTTGCCAGGCAAAGCTATACCTTCTTTTGGTATATTCAGAGCGATGCTGAATCATACTTTGGTTCCATTAAAACAATTATAAAGGTAAGGATCATAATTGGTTATTGTTTATGTTGAATGATATAGTGATGATTGGAAATAATGAAGAAGGAAATGAACTCACTTGAGAAATTTGTTAAGCTAGGGAAGTTGAAGATTAAGGATTGGGAAAAGTAAAGTTGAGATATTTCCTTGGGATAGAAGTTGCTAGGTCATAAAAAAGAATTTTTATTTCTCAGAGAAAGTACATCCTTGATCTCCTTAAAAAAACTAGTATGTTGGGATGTAAACCTGTAAAATCACCTATTGAAGCCAATTATAAGCTTTAAGCTGGAGGGGGAAGTTCAGTTGATGTTGGCAGGTATCAGAGATTGGTTGGGAGATTGATTTAGCTTGCCCATACTATACCAGATATTGCATATGCTTTAAGTTTAGTGAGTCAGTACATGCATGACCGTCGGGCGTCTCACTTAGAAGCAGTGCATCGGGTTCTAAGATATTTAAAATTAGCTCTAGGTAGAGGACTTTTATTTTCTAAACATGGCCAAGGTAGAGGACTTTTATTTTCTAAACATGGCCATTTAATAATAATAAGCTATACAGATGTGGATTGGGCTGGTTTCCTTGATGACAGGAGATCAACCTCAGGTTATTGTGTTTTTGTTGGAGGAAACCTGGTGTCACGACCCGTTTCTGTGGGCCGGACCGGCATTAGAACCTGGGTGGGCTTAAGGTCTCCGAGGCCCGTAGTAAGCCTTTGATAGTTAATCCATATTCTATTTATAATTGTGGCTTCAGGCCCAATAACTTTATTCCACAAATGTATCAAATCAAAGAACAATTAATATATTTAATGTATATTCTTACTATTCAATTACAACCCATTTGGAATACAATTACGGAACTCTACCTTTTTACATCGTTATTTCAATCATTAACAATCTGCTATGATTAATGTTTCAACTCCATAGGGCTTTTCTTTCTTTCTATTACCTGAAAAAAAATAGTAGGCTGGGGTGAGCGCTAAACTTAATGAGTAGGGTTAGATAACCCTCACACCCCATACAATCACTCATATGCTAAAATAAATCATTTTAGTCCTCCGACTAGTTATATGCTCATGCAGGTTGTCACACAAATGGCAATACAACAGCAACCACAATTATTATCATCTTCATGTAATCACATCACGTGAAAATTAGTTAGTGGCATTACCAAATCCCCAGATGAGCCGTCCTCCCACATGGCCCATCCTCTCCTGACGTGTGCTGTGCAGCAGGGGCGCAATCCCCATACATGGTCGATCCAGTCTACATCCTCACTTGACTAGTCCTCCAGTCTAATCCTCACTTGACTAGTCCTCTCATTGTTTTTCCATTCTCTCTTTTCTTTTCCATACCAACAGGAGGCCACCATGTGGTTTTCCATATCATTCATATCATATCATAAGATGCACACGGGGGTGCCGATCTCACCATACATGGCCAACTGTATCGTAGACCGTTTTCACAATTCCATGGTGACCCACTTCATCTCAATTCCACACAAACAAGGCACAGTAATATCACATCACAGGTAATCAAGCAATCTTTAATCGGAACAATAATGCAGCACAATATGGTAATTTACCAAGTAATGCATGCTAACATTTAGTCGTGATGCATGACTGCAAAAATGCAGGTGGATAATAGAAGTTATCTAACACTACTCACAGTTCTTTATTGTCCTTTATAGGACTACCCATACTGCTGCATCCTTCCGGCTTTTGTCTCACCGTCCTGGAATTTTATAAGCATCTAGAACGAAAATTCGATGTAAGAATTTTACCGGACTCACCGCCGTGTACGGTGGCCAGAAAATCAAACTTTACTGGACTCATTCGATCTTCATACCGAAACACTTGAAATTCTCTGTAGAGGCCAAATACGGTGCTATCTTAAAGAGACAGTGGGTCATTTGGCTAGATCGGCCGTCATAGCCATCACCACGCCACCACTCGTGGTGGTTTCAGTTCCCTCAACTAGGAGCGTTGATTTCTAGATGGGAAGCGTTCGCACAAGAGAGAAGAGTTTATCAGAACTCACCTCGAGGCCTCAAGTCGCCGGAATTGCTTGAACTCACCGGATTCGCTGTTGCGTCGCTAAGAGGAAGAATCTCGCGTCGTCGCTGCTGAGGGCCTGATCGACGTGAAGAAGGATTGGCAACGTGACCGGCGGCATGAGAGGGATCAATCGCCATCCCTCGCTGTCAGTCTGGTAGCCGGAGATGAAAGGAGAGGGAGGAGGGGGAGTCGCGCGACTGAAGAAAAAGAAGAAGAAGATGAAAAGAGAAGAAAGAAAAAAAAAATCTAGAGCTTCTAGACCATTCCGATTCGATTCGAATCGATTTGGTCTAATTCAATGATTTGGCTCGATTTTTACTCAGTTTGCAGGTTTTCACTTGGTTTTCAGGTTATTCGTGCGGTTTTCAAAAAATAATTTGATTTCTAGGTCCGGTTCGATTTATTTTTGATTATTTTAGCTAGGTTCCGTAACATTTCCTCCATTTACTCAATAATAATAAAAATATTATTAGTAATGATATGTGATTTTAGGATATTTAATTTATATATATTATAATAGATTAATTGTTGGAGTTTCATATTGTTTCTCAAAAATTTTAACTGTCCTCAAATCAAAAATTCTGACAATATATTTGGGCTTGGGCCCAATTGCATCATACATAATCATTACTATATAGAGCTTTGTCTTCAATTATTTATTTTTATTATTTATTTTTTTTCAAGCAACAATTATTATATTATATTATTTTATTTTTAATTATTTATTTTTTTTCAAAAGCAACAATTAATTATATTATATTATTATTTAAATACTCTTATATTTGTATATTTGTTTGAATTGGTATGTGAATGTCCATTTGCACTCTTGCATGATAAGGTTTAATTAATTAATATGCTTGCATTTAATTGCAATGTTTGATTATTTGTGTTGTGACATTGCTATGCCTTGTTTGTGTGGAGTTGGGATGCAGTAGGTCACCATGGGTTTGTAAGGACGGTTTTGGAAATGATGAACATATGGAATTCGACCGTCAGCTATTTATGGGGAGATCGGTGCCCCATGTGCACCTGATGATATGGATTATATGGAAAACTACAGAGTGGCCTCCTGTTGGTATGGAAAAGAAAAGGGAGTATAAAAAAAAAGAGAGAAAGAATGAATGAATGAAATGAAAAGAGAGGACTAGTCAAATGAGGATTAGACCGGTCGGCCAAGTATGGGGGATCGACTCCCTAGTGCACACGTCACGAGAGGATGGGCCACGTGTGAGGATGGCTCATCGGGGGTTTCGGTGATGCCACTAACCAATCTCCACGTGTTTGATTACTTGAAGGTGTGATTATTTGTGGGTGTTGATGATGTGCCCTTTGTTTGATTGGATAAGTGTTCATTTTAGTAATATAGGAAGCATTGTAGATATAGAAGCATTTTGGTGCGAAATGCTTTGTGTTTATGCAATAATTCACAATTCATTATTTAGACTCACATTTCCTTTGTTTAACTTTTCCAGCGTTGTAGACACTCTTTGATTTCCGGTTAAAAGCTCTGTCTCCTTCCCCGACAGAGCTAGAAAAAATAACTTTTAGAAATTACAATTATTTAAGTTATGTGCTATATGTATTAAAATATATTTTTATTTTATCCTGTTAGTGGAACTCCAGTTTGTAGATTGTAACCCGATAACCCCACTGATGAGGAGATGTTATTATTTATTTTTGGTGAATGCATGAATCTATTAGCCCACATTAAAGTATGCCTTTGGCTATTATAAATTGGGCCCAAACAATAAAATGTTTTAAGACATTACATTTGGCGCAAAGTATAATATAACTATGAGATTGATCATGCATGGCAATATGGGCTGATTGATTGGAATTCATATTGATATGGTTGAATTTTAGTGGTTCATGCTTATTACGGGCCTCAGGGGTCTTATGCTTACTTGGGCCTTAGTGCCAGTTCGGCCCATGGTTTCTGGTCGTGACAGGCTGTCGAGCATGATTTCGATTAGTTGGCTCGCCAAAGTCATAAACAGATGATAGATTTGAGCTCCTTATAAAATTTCGAGTCAGGTGGTGGAAGTCTTGCAAATTTTTGGGCAGGATCGACTCTCAGGCCACCCTAAAATGCGATGCCGGTGGAGGTTTGGTGATCGACCGGCGAGTCTCCGACGAGGCCCCAAGAGGCAGAATCATCTTCTCGTGCAGATCGTGGAATTGTAGTCCGATTTTCGATTGGTATGCTCTAAGACTTAGTTCCTTATTTTTGGTATAAATTCCAAATTTAAAATTACTGGTTGATTATGTTGATTTAGAATAAATAGTCAATTGAAGGACTTTGAAATGTTAGGTAGAATGTTGGATTTGTCATGTGGATTCTGAATATTCAATTAGAATTGCAACCTGACCTCGATTAATAATTAAATCGTTCATTAGTGCATATTTTGTGTATAGACTTATAAAATTGAAAATGTCCAGAACTCAATTATCCTTGTGTTGCCTAACTGACCTGTTACAAGGTAGCTAATAATCAGAAACTACATAGAATTGTTTAGTTACTTAATTATACATATGTGGAAACATAGTTAATAAACTACGAAGTAATGCAAATTTGGTACATAGGCTTCTAAGCTGAAAAATCGCTGAAATGGATGAAATAGCAGTTAGCATGACCTTAGAAAGACTTAGTCAATTAATTAGATAATTGTTAATTTAGTTTAACTAGAATCGATTACTGTTGTGAGTTAAAGTTGAGGAAGTTTTAGTTCTTAATTAGAGTAATTGTTAATTTAGTTTAAACTAAGAATCGATTACTGGTGTTTGTGAGTTAAATTGAAGAAAGTTTAGTTCTATATAAATACAGACCACAACTGAACCTTAATAACTCACAAAGTTAAATGTAATAAACCCTAAAGAAACAATGCAACTAACTAATTCTTCATTAAACATACAATTTAATTGTTCAGTCATAGAATGTACTAAACATGTAAGTCTCATATGGATGGGTTGAGCTATTCACGTGTAAGAAGGGAAAAAGAATCTATTTGTGGTTTGTTAATTTTGAATGTAATTATTAATGTAATTATATAGCGTTTTGATAAACTAAGAATATGATGTTAGTTGGTATTAATTATGAATTGAATAAATGTTTAGATGAATGAATAATGGTTATGGTAGACGGGATTTGTCGCTATGAATTGCCCAATGGATGGGCTTTGAGAATTTATTATTGAATTGTAGGTTTAAGCAGGTGGTTTAATCCAATATTTAGGGGAGGTTCTGCCAAAATTTTGACATAATCTAAATTAGTTTTACTTGTAAATAGGTTGTAGGATTTATTTAGGATAATCCTTTATTATTATATAGGAGAATGCTTTATTTAATTCTTTCCTTGTATTTAATTGCTTTCCCTTCCCCAATTTCATGTCCATTAAAATCACCGTCTGTAGTTGGGTTCACATTTGATTCGACCGCAAGTTTAGAACTCGAAACTTGAATACTGTTTGATCGCAACGGGCTACCTCTGATGTCTAGCTCTGTCTATATCGTTGGGAATTATTTATTACATAATTAAGATAGTATTGTTACCATTTCCCGTGCTCTTCTGTGCCAGTGATGAACGTATCACGTGCTCACGTATTCCTTCGATATGGCTCCCTACCCCCTGCAGAATGCAATCTCCTTAGCATTTTACTATCATCTAACTTGTTTCGTCATGTGCACCCATGTGACATGTCGCTATGACAAGGTTTAGGTTCATTTATCGCTCCAAGTGAACCACTCGCGTAATACATATGGGTAATTTGCTGGTCTGATTGCTATACTAGTGTTTTCACTGTACGCACATTCTGGTACCGTACTCAATTCTCCTTCTCTGTACTCTCCATGTCCGATGCAATAAGATTTATTTAGGATAATCCTTTATTATTATATAGGAGAATGCTTTATTTAATTCTTTCCTTCCAATTTCATTTCATTAGAATCACTCTAGTTGGTTCACTGATTCGACAAGTTAGAATCGAAACTTGAATCTTTTCCCATCTAGTGTAGTAAATAATAATAGATAGTATTTACCATTTGCATCATATATAAATTCATTACTATACAGAGCTTTGTCTTTATTTATTTATTTATTTTCAAGTACCACCTATTATATTAAATTATATTCATTTGAGTTGGTATATGAATGTGTATTTGCGCTCTTGCATGCGTTTAATTGCATCGTTTGATTAGTTGTGTTGTGACATATATTTGCCTTATTTGCGTGGAATTGGGATAAAGTGGGTCACCATGGGTTTGTGAGAGCAATCTTTGATACCGTTGGCCATGTATAGGGAGATCGGCGCCCCCGTGGGCATCTAATGATATGGATTATATGGAAAACCATAGTGTGGCCTCCTGTTGGTATGGAAAAAAAAGAGAGTATAAAAAAAATTAGAGGGCTGATCAAGTGAGAAATAGACCGATAGGCCATGTATGGGGGATCGGCTCCCTGGTGCACATGTCATGAGAGGATGGGCCATGTGTGAGGGTGGGCCACATGTAAGGGTGGCTCATCGGGGGTTTTGGTGACGCCACTGACCAACCAATTCCACTGTTGGACGTAGTGTTGAGGTGTAATTAGCATGTGGTTGCTATTGTGTGGCGATAATGACTTTGACTGGGTCTTATTGGTTCATTTTAGTACGTTTAGGGAGCATTTCGTGTGATGCGTTGTGTTATGCGAATATATTGCAGCTATTCGATTGGTTAACTCACATTCTCCTTTGTTTAGACTTTTCCAGGAAAGTAGATTCCTCTTTTGTCTTCAGCCCAAAGGCTCTGTAGTGCTATTCTCCGGCAAAGCTACCCAAAGGTATCAAATATCTGAGTTGTTCTTATTTTAATTAGATTGTTAGATGGTATAAGTAAACTTTGCAACTTCTAGGTCGATTTCTAACTTCGCGCAGTTGCTTAGGACCCTTGATATGGCCTCAGATCATGGTGTTAATAGTAATATTTATATTTCTCTCCTGCATCTCGTTACTTTATAAATTATACAACTTTCACTTATGAATATCATGACCCGTAGCCTATTTCATGAGATTAAAGGTGTTTTATAAATAGGCCGCTGATCCATAAAAACCTGGATTTGAGTGTTGAACGGTTGGCCAGAAATAATGGACTTTACTGTTCCTAGAAATCTGATCGACGAGTATAGTTTTCCTAGAAATCTGATCGACGAGTATAGATTTTATGGGTTAGGCTTACTACGGGCCTCGGGGACCTTATACTTACCTAGGCCCTAGTGCCGGTCCGGCCCATAGTTTTAAGTTGTGACAAAAATGGATGAAGCAACCGGTCCGGCCCATGGTTTCGGGTCATGACAAAAATGGATGAAGCACAAAAGAAAGTCTTGGATATGCAAATCTTTGTGCCGTCTTCATCATCAAATCAAGAACAAGATTATGGTTTATACATAAACTGTAGTCATCTTCTATCTGCCACATATATGGCTGAAATTCGAGGGGTAATTATTTTTTTTTTTTTTATTTTGTAGATCATGTTGATTTATTGATATAATCTAACCCTTGATTGGTAAAATGCAGCTTTGATTTATCTTTATTTCTAGTTGCTTTTTTGGACAATTATTTTTATATGATTTGATGAATTAATTATATTTTATTAGTCAAAAAAATCCTCATCAATATTTTTTATCTTAATTTTTAATTACATGTGCTATTTTTTTTATAAGCAAGAGGAATCGTGAAATTGAATTTTATGATATCTAACCTCCCTTGTTTTCTCTTCTTTAAAAAAAAAGAAAGATAATCTACCATTTTTCTTAGTAACTCACTTCAATCAGTGAATCATTGACAAAGCCATCAGTTTTAACTTACAATGGACTTGGTCGTCGTTTGGATCAAATCAGAATAGATCTAAGAAATCTACTATTGGATTAGAAGGAAGTTGTCCAAATTTTTATCCTTCTCCAAATTCAACCAAACAAACAGATTTACGTTCTAGTTCAATTGATAATGTTAGCAGGGGCAAATCTAGGAGAAATATTTTAAGCCAGTCAAACAAGATTTTTTTAAGCTTTAGAGAGCTAAATATAATTTTTTTTTCTATAATTTTAAGGATCAAAATGTTATTTTCACTAGAAATAAATAAATAAAAAAATCTCGGGGTGGGCGAGGCCCAAGGCTCTGCCCTGAATATTAGGATATTTATGGTCTGATTTTTTAAAAAAAAGATAAAAAAATCTAGCAAATCCTTTGCCAAGATAAAAATTAGTCTGAAATTAACTATATTGAGACCAAACTACAATTTTATAAGTTGATTAAGATCTCGATTTGAAACCACAGATTTGAAACCACAGATGTTGCATAAATATATTTGGTTTGGAATTAACAAAATTTTATTGAAACCACAGATGTTGCATAATAATATTGTTGGAATTAAAAAATTTTAATTTCCATTTCAAATATTTTCTTTTTACATATAATAATAGCTTTTGTTGTATATATATTTTGAATGATTTACAGGAGCTACTGCCAATTTACAAATTTGTCCAGCAAATGGAAATGGGTCCAAATTTGAGGCCATTAACATCAAAATTCAAGCAGGAAATTTGTTTGGCAAAAGGCAATGGGTACTATATCGATATTGATGACATGGTACATTTTTTCTTAATTTCCAATTTCTCTATATCTTAATTTAATTTCTTGAATATATTATTCCATATATACTCACACATTATTCACATGCATAGATTTTCTTTTTAAGCTTATAATTTGAAGCATAATATAAATCTAGTATATATGCTAAAAAATTTAGTATTACTTGTAAACATTGATTTTATATGTCAATGGGTTGAAATAATATGATAAGTTATATAATATAGAATAATGCTATCTTTGACTCATTAAATTAATGAAATTCTTATGATCGAAAGGGCTTGAACTCGAGATTTCCTACTCCAAACATTAGCGAGAAGACGAAACAGATCATACCTAATTTGGTATATCTTACTTGCTTCTACTGTCTCTGTCTTAAGCACAATTATTAAGCAAGCCATAACTTAAGAGACTGGATTTTTTTTTTTTTTTTCTTTATTGGGTTCCAAGACAAGCGAATAGGGTTGTTCTCATGCTTGTTTTGTAGTTTGGTTAGAACATTTTGATAGTCTTTGTCCTCTGCTACGTAAGGATTTAGCCATTTAGGAAGTTAATATTAACAGCTTTCCTTTTGCAAAAATAAATAAATAAAAAACAAACAGAGCTCAAAAGATTTACATTTTTCATCTATTAAATTACGAAAAAAATCTATTAAGAAATGTTAACTATGATATAATTATCATTAAGTTGAGCATGCAAGTATGGTTTAATTCATAGTTATCCAATATTTAAAAATATATATTTTAGAACGAAGAAAATACCAATTGGGCTACAGCACATGTCGCTACCAAAGAAAGAATGAAAGGAAGAGTTGAAGAATTTCTTAGAGAATCATAGAAAATCTGCTCAACTTTTTTAATTGTGCTCCTCAAGAGTCACCAGGTATATTTTACCCACCATAAAAATGTAATGACACGGCGGTTCAAAGACTTAATATTACATAATGCATATAATTGTATGATTAATCATTAATTTATCTTGTTAGAAAGTTTGGTATGACTTTGAAAAGATCAAATCAGACAACAAAGTTTTTAAGGTTAAAAGATTACAACTTCTTATCCCTCGTCCTATTTTGTTTGCATGATTTGACAAAACATGGATATTAAAAATTTAGTCAACAAAAATTATTTTGCGTGTTTTTACCTTAACTCATTAAGCCATTAATAAAAGTCATTCATTTAATGAACAATCATAAAGGTTATTATGGGAAAATAATTATTTAAATATACAAATTTAGAAAAAAATAATTATTTAAATATACAAATTTAGAAACCTTGCAAATATTTTGGAACATCCAAAAAAGGAATAACAAGCAAACAAAATGGGATAGAGAGAGCATATTTTTCCATCTAAATATTAATTTTATGTTTTGTACAACAACAGAAAAGGGACAGAGAGAAGTAGAAGAAGACTGGCAAGAAGAGAGAGATGAAATTATGATAATGATGGAAGAGACAAAAGCAGAAGATGAAAAGACAAATTGATGACAATAATGGAACACACAGAAAAGGAAGGATATCCACAGGAAAAGAAAAACAAAAGCGCAAAAGGAAAAGAAAAGATGGAAGTAGAAGAAAAAATACTAAAAATAGGAGGTAAAAGCATGTTAATGGAAGCAAATCCCTAAGAAGAGGAAGGTGAAAGCATGAGAAGAATGAAACATATGAAAGTGGAAGGACATCCACAAGAAAAGGGAGATACAAACAAAGAATATACACAAATAGAGACAAAAATGGCAGAAAATCACAAGAAGAGGAAAGCAAAATCATTGTCGTTGTTCATACTGCAGAGAGGGAATCTACCGTTTCAATATCAAATAATATTAAGGATGACATTATACTTATAGATAACACGGTCTACTATAATTTTTACCTTTTTTTAATTAACTCTTGCTTAGAATTTTTTAATTTCAAAGTATAAAGATTAAACTGATATTATGCGCATAAATACAAACATTATGCGCTTGTTGGTTCCTATTAGGGGTGAATTCGGACGATATGGAACAGAATGACTCTCTTTCCAATTTCTTTCCGAAATATTTTGAAATTTAAAATTTCACTCCATTTCATTCCAAATATTTTTTTTTTTTTGGAATTTAAAATTTCATTCCATACTATTTTATGAAAATTCGATTTAAAATTCGGTAATTCCAAATTTCTCAACTGTAAACACAAATGTAGTCTATTATAATATATTATAATATATAAATTTTTAAATTTAACAAAAAATAATCAATATAATTATTTAAAATTAGATATAAATATTAAAAAAAACACAATTAAATTGCAATAAAACAATAAATTCAAGCTTATTGATGAGGAATGAGGATTACCCTCACTTGATAACTTTCCATTTAATTAGTAATGAAGTAACAGCAAAAACAAAAAAACACAAAGTTAGTGCAACCGTGAAATAGATATAATAAAATTCAAAAACAATAATCCGACGTCACTTCGCCGATCCGTAGTCCACTATAAACTTTCCATTTAATTAGTAATGAAGTAACAGCAAAAACAAAAAAACACAAAGTTAGTGCAACCGTGAAATAGATATAATAAAATTCAAAAACAATAAATTAGAAAAAAAAAAATAAGAATTAAAAGCAAAAATAGGTCAAGAGGGCAAATCACATAAAAAATTTCAGAAATTTTCCAAAGTTGATAATCAAAAAAAGAAATTTCCTTATCGAGCACAACAACAAAAAAAAAAATAGATATTTCTTGGTTCCCTCTCTGGTTGTACTGCATATTTGTTCTTTACAGTATTATGGAAATATTGGGGAGGGAAAATAGGAGAACAATCTTTGAACTTTTATACAATTAGATAATTTTTTATTTTCTTAATTTAGAAACCAATTAAACCAACAACCCATGTACCCAGTTTTTTAACCTGGTCAATATCCGGACCGAGTTTAATAACACTGATATTTAACTTAGCTGGAATGTTACCTAAATGGATTATAATTAAGTAAAATTATTATGATTTTATATTATACCAATTCAAATTTCTCAATAACAACAACATCATCAACAATCAAATTAATTTAGGCTTTCAAAAAACAAAATGTTCGAAGTTTGTTTTAGTGGAAGATCCACTTAATGAATGACTAAGTACATAGAAAGTCCACTTAGTAGGTGCGATGAGTGAGAGGTCTCGAGTTCGAGTTCTCAAGACCACAAGAGTTTTCACCAATTTGGTGAGTCAAGAGAATGACTACATTCTATTGTGTAGTCCATAGGGTTATTTCAATCCATTGAGTCTCCTTATGAATAAAAATAAATAAATTCTAGACAAGAGATGGGTGGATGCTACAATTGTTAAAAAAAAAATAGTTCATAATATCAATTGAAAAAATTAAAAGAATTAGTCAAAACTATAAAAATATCAAAGTTTAAATTTTTAGTCATTTGGCCTATTTTTAATTCATTAGAATGTTAAATAAGTCAAAATAACACAGGCTACTCTCTCCAAAATTCATTAAATTAGTGAAAACTCATAATAAAAAGAACTTTACAGTACTGCTTATAAAAAGTGAGAATATATATATATATGTATGTGTGTGTATACGATGGCTTGAATATTGTCAGCACAGTCTATTTTCTTTGTCTTTCTTGAGGATTTGTCTCCCTTGGTATTTAAAAAAATTTAATTTCATTAGTTACATTAGTTTTTTTAGTTAAATTCTATTGGTTAAAAAATAAAATAAAAAACTATCCGTCGTATTTATATCAAGAATTTTATATTGTATATTACCGAGATATATATATATATATATATAGGCATGGCCACGGTTCCGGAACCGGCGATTTTATATTGTATATTACCCGAGATATATTGCGTATATCCTATATTCATAGGCTATGGCCACAGGTGTGGAACCGGCGGTTTCCGGTTCCAGAAAGTGGAACGAACCGAACCGAAATGCCGTTCCGGTTTCCGGTTTGGAACTCCGTCCCGGTTCCCGGTTTCTGGTTCCGGTTCCGATGCGATTACAAAAACGACCGGTCCGATTGGCTTTTCCGGCGAATCGCATAATTTTGAAATTTCTTAAATTTTGATCCGGTTTAAAAAAAAAATTATATTTAAACCATTAAAAAATTTAAAATACTGTTTAAAAATTTAAAATATCAAGACCAACTAAAAAAAAAGTATTTTGAACATAAAAAATTTTAAAAAATACACCGTAAAAAATTTCAGAATTTTTTTAAGGGGACCGGTGTTCTAAAAGAAGAAATTTGAACTTGATTTTTTTTTTTAAGTGCTTGGAACCATAATGATTTTTTAAAAAAAGAAATTTGAATTTATTTCTTTTTTTTTTTAAGTTTTTGAACATAATGGATTTGTTGTTAAAGGAATTTTAACAAGGAAATTAAACAAACTAAAAAAAAAAAAAAAAAAAAAAAAAAAAAACAAAAAATCTGACAAGTACAACGGCTAGAACCGCCGGGTTCTCGAAACCGGTTCCGAACCGGCGGGTTCTAACGCGGAGAACCGCCCCGGTTCCATTCCGTACCGACCGTTCTATGGAAACCGCCGGTTTCTGGTTCCACATTTGCTGGCAACCGGAACCGAACCGGAAATTTTTCCGGGTTCCGGTTCTCACCGGTGTCCGGTTGCGGTTCCGGGCGGTCGAACGACGGTTCCGGTTTCCGGAACCGCCCAATATGGCCATGCCTTTATATGTAATATATATATATATATATTATATATAAATTTTATTTTTATTTAATTTCTATTATTAAGACTTTTTATTTTTCACATTTTTAAGGAAAGTATTGAGCTGTTAGAATTGAATTCTAGGACCGAAACAGTAAAATACAAAGGATTTCTTTTAAAATATATAAAGTTTATTTTTATTTAATTCTATTATTAAGACTTCTTATTTTTCACATTTTAAGGAAAGTATTGACTTTAAAAATTGAA
Source organism: Jatropha curcas (assembly GCF_014843425.1). Next base: position 1,057,488 of record NW_023591768.1, read on the forward strand.
TTCTAGGACGAAACAGTAAAAATACAAAGATTCTTAAAATTGTTTTATACAACGTGTAACATAAACAAAAGGGAAAATACATAGGCTTTAAAGAGCTACCAATTCTAAGATTGAATATTATAGGTTTCATATTTTATATAATGTTAAATGAATCAGCATTGGAAAAGACAAATGGCACATTAGATTTTCTTAGATTTTGCTTTAAAATTTGATGCCAATCATTTCAAACTAATTTAGTTTTTGTTTATATACTACTCCCCCGTTCCACTTTAATAACGAAAGGGTATTCTATTTTATTTCAATTTAAATGTTTATTTAGAATTTTAAAAGTATATTAATTTTTTTTTAATTTTATTCATATTTATTAAGTATTTTACAACAAAATTAATGAAGAGTTTTTAATTTTAAGAAGGGTAATTTAGACATTCAACCTTATATTTTAAAAAATCAATGTGTTCCGATCATTTTCTTAATTTTTGTAAAAAGATCAAATGTTACTATTAAAATGGAATGGATGGAGTAACTTTTATTCAAGTACAAAATTTGAAGGGTACCTATAAGTTCAAAATTTAGAAATTAGAGTATAATATCTTAGGGACCCAAGTATAAAATCATTAATAAAATTTAGCAACCAAAATTTAGCAATTTAGAAACAAGATCATCAAATTTTTTGATATAATGAAAAAGATCATGAAGTTTTATTACCCTTCTTTTGACAAACCTAATACAGAATTCTAACATTACTACCCTGCAATGCTAGCTTTACTAGTAGTCTACATTACAGACTCAATACACCTAAAATATAGACAAAGTAGATGACTTCCTCAAGTCAGTTCTTTCATTTAAGCAGCAGCCAAACAAACTCCTGAAACAAAGAAATCAGATGCAGCATCAGATATATGGAGTGATGGAAATTTCACCATTTCTTCATTAATAGACCTGAAACAAAGAAATCAGATGCAGCATCAGATATATGGAGTGATGGAAATTTCACCATTTCTTCATTAATAGATGCAGCAAGGCTTGATATGCACAGTGAACATACATAAAATTTCATCAATCTTCTTAAACCAAACCATCATTTAGCCAATTTCTCATAATTGCAAAAGCCTGCTCTGCATCTTCATCTTCTTCGGGCGAGTTAGGACGATGTGCAAAGCTGTGACCTCTTCCCTCGAAAGTAACTACCTTTGATCCCTGACCAATGCGCTTCTCGAGATCTTTCAAGACATCAACTGAGCAAAGAGGATCGTCGTCCCCTGAAATAAATAGTACTGGCACCTTTACATTGGAAGCTATTGATGGATCAATCCTTGTGCCGTAAAAAGAGACCCCAGTGCTAAAACAAGATCCCTGGTCTTCAGATAGCACGTCCACCACTCGGCCTCCTCCATAGCAAAACCCAATTATGCCAAGCTTCTTTGATATTCCTGCAGCTAAAAGTTCATCAGCCATCCATTTTGCTGCTGTGGCAATATCCTTCACAATCCTGTTGGCTTCTTGTTTCTTAATCCACTGTTCAAAATATCCTTCACAATCCTGTTGGCTTCTTGTTTCTTAATCCACTGTTCAAATATGGACTTTGGCCTGTCTTTTCCCCATGGGTCTCCGCGAAATAAGTCAGGAACCAGAACACTGCAGTTAAAGGACAAAATTATGCAAGGTTTGAGAGTCAACTAGACCAATCTAAAATGAACTACTAAAAATTACAAGATCATCAATCTACAACAACTTTGAGATATTTAAAGGAGCACAAATAGATTAGAAAACAAACTTCCAAACTAACTGCATGTTAGAGAACAAAATTAAAAATAACTAAATACACAAGTACTCAATCTTTCTGCTAGCATATAGGATGTAATTAATTCCAGAATTGTATAACCCCGGATAATTAGACTCAATATCAATAGGAAATGAAGCTAATTGGAATAAGAAGATCATACACACATAAGAAGAAGCCAAAGGTTGAGAATTTAGTGTTACTTTATTGGACATAAGAGCCATTAAGGGTGTGTAATATTAAACAAAGCAAAAATATTATTCTTAACTGACATTCAAAAATTAGTTTATTCACCAAGCCACAGAAAGTTCAAGACGGGTTGATTCGGAATTTTATCAACTACAACAGCAAAGCCTTAATCTCAAACTAGTTGGAGTCGACTATATGAATCCACACTAATGTCAAGAAGCAATAAATCTTTTGATTTCGAATTTCTTGAATCTGCATCGAGTTCCTCAGTGATTCGGAAATATTTCACATTCTTTGAAGCAGATGAATATATTTAGTATTTAAAATTTCTAAGTTGAAGCTGCCCTAAACGGGACACCGAGAAGTATCTACACCATTCAGAGGAAAAACTTAAATGTGTTAGGAAAATGGCAGAAGGATAGACATCATCATCTTTCACTTTTTGTTTCAAGGTTTAAGCAAACATACTTGTAGCCATTACAGGCAACACGGTACGCAAAGTCTCTTGTAGATGAATCTTCAAACCCAAAAATATCAGACAAGAGCAGTATGCCAATTCCATTGTTATTTTTCACTGCCTTGAAGAGGTAAGCACGGATTGTATCAACACCATCACCAATTGACAGTTCCATTCCATTGACTAACTCGCATGCCTCATCATTTATGTCATCTTCAACTTTGAACAAATTACAAGAAACTTTATGGGAACATTCTCTGTAATTGATCTCTGAGGATAAAAACTGCATTTTTTTTCTGAAAAGAAACTGAAGCTTCACAGTCAGAATTTGCATACTTCCAACAAGACTAAGAAAATGCTAGAATTAGTAAAATTGCTATTCATATATCGATGGAGGAATTATTTCCTAGATCCTTACAGGAATAACAATAATTGTTGATGATGTTTTTTTTTTTTTTTTTTTTTTTATGATGTTTTTTTTTTTTTTTTTTTCTTTTTCTATTTTTCAGTATAACAAAGAAAGAAAGGAATCGAAGCCCATTTCCATCAAAGAATATGCATTTTGGGGAATTTAGCTTAAGAAAAATTGAATATTAAAGAATTTTTTTTTTTTTTTTTTTTTTTCTATTTTCAGTATAACAAAGAAAGAAAGGAATCGACCCATTTCCATCAAGAATATGCATTTTGGGAATTTTAGCTAGAAAAATTGAATATTAAAGAAAGGGAAATGGACGTACAGGAGAACGAAGCAGAGGAGAAGAAGGCGACCCTGGAAGAAAGTGAAGGTGGCGGCGGAGAGATGACCGTGGCCTTGTGGTGATAGCCGCAGCGGCGGCGCTAATTAAGGGTGAGAAATTTGCGGCGGTGGCTGAGGCCAGCCCCATGTCACTGTCTTTGAAGTTTGAGCGACAGAACACTGGTTAAAAGTTAGCAACTGTCGGAAAAAGTTAAAAACGGAAACAGAGCGGCAAACCTGAAAATATCTAGTTTTGGAAAATCGATATTATTTCCTCCCATGGGAAATCCTAGCCTTGCAAATTTTTAGTAGTACATAGAAGCTTGACATTCCCTTTATATTTTAAAAGGGTGGACAAAAATAGGTCGTACCGATCGAATCCAACAGAATTAATCAGTTTGATTCAATTTAATTTTAAAAGTTTTCAGTCTGATTTTTACTTGTATAAAAAATTCAAATGTAAACTGTTTAATTCTTAAAAATTCTCAAAAATCAATTTCACCCAAAAATTAAATTCAAGCAGAAACATTGAATCGAAACGCATTGATTCGGTTCAATTAAATTATCTCAACTCCACTCCACCTGAACTATCCACATATGATTTATATATCCGTTCAGAGATCTATAATAAAAACACCCATAGTTTTCATCACTTATAGAAAATAGTTTCAGATATGAATTATTAACACGTGATTAACGGTAAAAAGAAATTGATATTCTAATAATCACAATACCTAAACACAACAGAAGGCACATGTTCAATTTTGTAATAATCTTCTCCTCCATCTTCAAGCCTAATCTTGAATGCTTTAAGCATTGATCTGATCTCTATTTCCTGGAGTGAGATGATAAACTTTAGTCCATCAGGAACCATCTTCATAGATGTGCAATTTGAAATCTCTACTTGGCAAAGATTAGCCATGGCTCCTTCTTCCACCTTCCAGTCTTCAAGGTTAGGCAAGTCAAAAAGAAACAAAGACTTCAACTGAGGAAAACCTTTATCAGCGCAAACCATTGTTGTCCCAAGGAACGAATCCATTTGTAAACGGAGGATTCTTAAGTTGGGTAATCTCTCCAGTTTCATCATTGGATCTTCAGAAAGTCTTGATCCTTGTAGGTTTAATTTGGCCAAATTTGAAGAAAATTGATGCCACTCTGGTAATTTCTCTATCCGCCCCTCGATGTTCAGCTTATAAAGATAAGGACATCCTGTTATAACTTCATTTACAGTAGAATCTTCATTACTTACAAAAGATAAAGACTTCAAATTATTAAATGTAGCACCAGATTTGAAGAGCAGTCCAAATTTTGGATCATCTATCACTAGTTTCTTTAGATTAGTCAAACTCAACAGATCTTTTATCTTGCATTTTTCTGCAGGAAAGTTGACTAGTGTTTGCAGGTTGCACAAATAAGCCAATTGCCATCTTTCAGAATCTTCACCACAAGACTCGGGAAGATATAAATGCCTTAGTCTTTGCATCTTCCATATCACATTTGGTATTGCTATAGTTGAATTCCAAGTCAAAAGGTCTAGAGTTTGCAAGTACCTCAAATTCCCTATTGTAACTGGCAATTCATCTATATCAGTATCTCTCAAGCTGAAGAATCTCAAGTGAATAAGCTTGCCGATTTCTTTAGGTAACTTGCCATTTTGACCTTGCATTCCTTCAAGATCTAAGACTCTGAGGAACTTAAAATTTTTGAACACAGATTTTATAGATCCCCATTTCTCCACATGACATGCCTTTTCATGGAAATACAAAAGAGACCTGAGATGGGAATTCCTTTTGTATCGAGAGGGGATAAATTTTTTAAGGACTCCATTAGAATATACAGCTAGCCTACGAAGTCTACCAAATGACCTTGCATCACTTACGATGGCTTGAGGAAAAGAATAGATTGTTTGATCATTTACATGTAATTGACTGAAACTTTCAACAAAATTTTCTTGCTTTGCCTTTGACAAACACAAGTCTCGCATAAGATCATGCATACGACAAGTTCTAATACTTCCAGTTGAACCCCTTTCTACTACTTGAACCATACACCTCTCAACCAACTCATCTAAGTAACGTTGAGCCACATCTTCCATAATTTCCTCTTCCATTTCATCATTGTGCATAGATGATATGAATCCTTCGGCAATCCACATTTGGATTAACTTTTTCGTAGGTATTTCATAGTCTTGCGGAAAATGAGCCAAGTGAAGAAAGCAAGGTTTCAACTGATATGGCAATTCATGATAGCTTAAAGCTAAAACCTCTGATACTCCAAAGCCTTTGCCTCTCCTCAAGTGGGAAATAATATTTTGACTAACTTTATCCCACTCATAGATACTTGTTTTAGTTGCCAGTAGTCCTCCAAGCACAATGATTGCCAATGGTAGGCCTGTACATTTTCCAACCATTTCCGTTCCTAATTTCTCCATTTCTGCTCTAGCTCTATAGTCTGCAACAAGTATACGTAACTTTTAAACTGAAATTATAACAATCATGATGACGGGAACACTTGATGCATGACACTTAAAATTAAGTGATTCATAGCAATGCAGTGGGACAAGTACTGTAGAAAATCTTATATTCCAAGTTCATGCAGAATTTCAGATTAGTATACTAGATAATTTAAAGAAAGTCCCAAGATTAAGAATGCAATAAAAGAAAAAAGTGACCAGTCGTGTGTTTTCTATTTCCTAGATTTACTAATAGGAGAGTTCAGAGTCTTCTATATCAAGTACAAATAATTTTCTTTTTTCCCTTTCCACTTTCTGAAAATTGAACTGTAATTTCATTTCACAAAGAGTGAGCTCTGTTTTCTAAGAAATGATAAATCAATTTTGAACCATAAGCCAAATTGGTAACAGCAAAATTTCAAGAATCAAATTCAAATCGCCAATCTCCTAACCACCAAAATTAAAAAATTGCCATCAAGATGTTTAATTTTGCAGTTAACTTGAGCAGGCATACACACATTATTTTCTTTCATGGCTTGGCTACTTGGTGAACGCCAAATAAGCTATGTGACTACTGTCTACTTGTTTCTTAAATCTTGAAATTACTCAAGTAATGCTTCTAAGTCCTTGGCTACTTATTATCACATATATGGCAGTGTTCTATTTCTTCAAAATTTTCCTCTTTCTTATGCAAAATTAGAATTGATGCTAATAATTAAACATACAGAACAGTAATAAATTTATCTAAAAATAGCAAATTGGAGAAAAATTTACCTGGATAATTTTTATCAAGAAATGCTTTCCTTTTAAACAATTCCCAGCTCTCTTCATCATTCAAACATCGAGGTTGATGTAGAAAAGACATTGGATCTGGAAACAAAGCAACATCTCTAACCCGAGTTGTGAGCATTATTTTACTACCCGAATTTCTTCTTCCATAAGGAAAAGCAGGACACAAATTATTCCAAGTCTCAACAGTCCAAATATCATCAAGAATGACCAGACATTTCTTCTCTTGTTGAACTTTATAAAGCCTTTTAGCCACTTCATCATCTCTTAGACTAGAAATTTCCTCTCTTTGCTCCTTAGAAGGATTTATTAACTCAAACAAAATTCCTTCCCAAACATCCCTTACTTGAAATTGTTGAGATATACAAGCCCAAGCAAAGGCATCAAAACAATGCCTAACATCACTATTATGATAAACCTTCCTAGCAAGAGTTGTCTTTCCAAGTCCGCCCATTCCATAAATAGAAACAAAAGTTCTTTCACTTTTCAACAATATGCCCACCAAAATTTTCACATCTTCTTCTAAACCAACAATATCTTCTTCAACAAAATGTGAATAGGACCGCCTCACGAGTTGTTGCCTTGAAGAAGAAACTGATGGATTTTCTCTTTCTCTAGGTTGTATACCAATAGTTTGCAAATTGGAATAAAGAGCAGCAATTCTTGATTTTACAGTTCCAATTTCAGATCCAACCTTGTAAAGCTCTACAGATTCTTTAGCAATGGAAGCATACCTTTTGATAACATTGACCACGCCTGATCCTCGCTTTAAAGCAACTTTAAGAGCGAATTCTTCAATAATATCTTCAATATCATAAGCAGTTTCTCTTATCTCAGAAACCCAATTGCGAAGAGTTTCTTTATTATCTTCTTCTTCTTTTCTTGAATCTGCATCTTTTAAAAAAGACTGCATTCGCCTTAGTTCAAATTGCATACTAATAACTTCATCTTTTACTCCTTCTAAGTAAATTGCTTCTTGAATGAGCAAGTCCGTCAGTCTTTGTACTACTATTGCTACTGCAGATTCTGCAGCCATTTTTGTTCTGTTCGGTGGCTGAGAAAGCCTCTCCTTCCTTATTCTCTTTTGCCAGAAAATTAACAATTTGTCAAAAGGAGACAGCCACGTATTAGAAAGTCGTAGCTTATGCAGGAGGGAGGCCCGCAATACGCGTACTATTCACCGGTCGGCCAGAATTTGTGAGGGTCTCTTTCTTTTATTTTTTATTAAAAATTATTATTTTGTCCTCAAGTTATGACGAAAAACAGTCTCACCTTCTGATATCCGACGTCTCAAAATAATAATTCTGTTTTTCTTTTTGAAAATAGTCTTTTATTATTATTATTATTATTATTATACCCTTGTAACACAATTTGTGCGAATAATTTGTCTATATAAAATTATTACATTTTTAATCAAATATAAAGTAATTAGATATTAATTTTTCATTAAAAACTCTATAAATAATTTTAAAATTTAATTAAAAATTATTAATGTATGGGTCTATATGGAAAAAGAAGGATAAATCTTATAGTTGTGAACAAAAACCAAGAATCTTGATTGAAAATGTTTGTAGCAGTAAAAAAAAAAAGAATAGCTAGAAGAAGATGGAAAAAATATCTATGCATTCCGCTGTGTTGTAATTGTTGCCCACTGTCTCTTTTATATACAAAGAAATAAAGAATAGCCATCTAATTAATTTGGATGCTTCCAGACATCCGCCTCAGCAAATTAAAAAATAAATTAACAATTGAACATGACTTTTCTATATATAATCTTTCACCCCTCCCTCAAGTTGGAAGCGGTGAAAAGGTCACCAATCCCAACTTGGACAATAAGAAAGAAAAAGCAAGAGAGTGAAGAGATTTGGTGAAGATATCTGCGAGCTGTTATTTTGTGGAAACATGAGCTGGTATAATGAACCTTTCAAGGAGCTTATATGCAAGAAAGTGACAGTTAATAGCAATATGTTTTGTCCTCTCCTGAAATACAGGATTTTTGTAATGTGAATTGTAGCTTTTTGTCACAGTATAGAGTTATGGGAGATTTAAAAGGAATTTTTAAATCTTACAAGATATAAGTTATCCATTGGAGTTCGCAAACTATGAGTGTGATGCTCTTGTACTCAGCTTCAGCAGAGAATCTACTAACAATAGTCTATTTTTTTGTTTTCCAAGAAATGAGAGATGGACCAAGAAAAATGCAGAAACCCGTAACAGACCTTCTAGTAGTATCTGAGCATGTAGTCCAATCTGCATCACACTAGCAAATAAATGGAAAATTATTATGGCTGGAAAAAAAAAAAAAAGCCGTGAGTGGTGCACCCTTTGAGATATCTGAAAATGTAAAGAGCAGCTTTGTAATGGTCTTGACATGGCTGCTACATATACTAGCTCAGTTGTTGCACTGCATAGGTTATACTGGCTCAGTTGCTGCACTGCATAGGTGATATCTGGTCTTGTAAGACCGAGTTATAGTAATTTTCCTATGAGTCTCCTGAACTAATCTGGATTAGATAATAAGGGATCCATGGTGGATGACTGCTTAATGCCTTGCACTAGAGGAGTTAATGCTGATTTAGAGTCTTCAAGTCCAGTACTCACCAAAAGATCTAAAAAAAAAAAAAGCCGTGAGTGGTGCACCCTTTGAGATATCTGAAAATGTAAAGAGCAGCTTTGTAATGGTCTTGACATGGCTGCTACATATACTAGCTCAGTTGTTGCACTGCATAGGTTATACTGGCTCAGTTGCTGCACTGCATAGGTGATATCTGGTCTTGTAAGACCGAGTTATAGTAATTTTCCTATGAGTCTCCTGAACTAATCTGGATTAGATAATAAGGGATCCATGGTGGATGACTGCTTAATGCCTTGCACTAGAGGAGTTAATGCTGATTTAGAGTCTTCAAGTCCAGTACTCACCAAAAGATCTTGAATATATTTTCTTTGTGAAAGGAATAAACCGGACTCTAATCTTGCTATTTCAAGTCCCAAAAAAAATTTTGCATCGCCCAAATCCTTGACGGTAAATTGCTGGTGAACGAAATTTTTAGTTTCTTTGATTAGGGACTCATCAACTCCCGTTATCAGTACATCATCAACATAAACAAGAAGTATTAGGAGATTAGAACCTAAACCTTTTCTGAACAAACAGTGGTCATGATGAGATTGTTTAAAACCAAAAATTTTCAATTTGGAAGTCAGCTCTTTATTCCATTGTCTCCCAGCTTGCTTCAACCCATAGAGGTATCTTTTTAATTTAAAAACTTGTCCGGGCTTCGCCTAGTCATACCCATCCGGTGGTTGCATGTAAATCTCCTCATCTAGAAATCCAAGGAGATATGCATTGTTAATGTCTAATTGGTGGGCTGGCCAAGAGTAAGTTGTTGTCATGGCTAATAAGATTCTCACTGCTACTAATTTTGCAACGGGTGAAAATGTGGCTGTATAATCAAGGCCAAGGAGCTAGTTGTACCCTTTAGCTATAAGTCTGGCTTTGTATCTATTTATGTATCCATTTGGTTGATACTTCACTCTAAAAACCCATTTATTGCCAATGGCCTTTTTTCCAAGCGGTAAATCTATTAGTGACCAAGTATCATTTGCTTCAAGTGCTGCAAGTTCCTTTTCCATGGCAATAACCCAGTTGTTGTCATGCTTAGCTTGATTATAGGTGTTGGGTTCAAGGACTTTGGACACTTTGGAGTGAAAAGCTAAGTAGGAAGTGCTAAAGGACAGATTTGAAGAGGAAATAACATCAAAAATTTGTGTATTACCTTAAAATGCATGAGAAGTAAGAATGCTAGTATCATTGGACTGTACAGTTGACACGAAGTCTTGTAACCGAGCTGGTTTGTGTTTGATTCTGGTACTTTTTCTAAGTGGTGAAGGTTCTGGTAATGGTTGTGGTTGTATGATGGGATGTGTTAGGATAGATGGTGAAGTGTCCTGTGCGTAAAAGGTAGGATTAGTGTTGATATCTGTGCTGGGATTGTGTAGGGAAGACAAATTTTAGGAAGCGGTTATGTTTTGTGCG
>NW_023591768.1:1068423-1151132 GCF_014843425.1 Jatropha curcas
AAAAGAGAGAGATTTAAAAGTCAAACTGATTTTTCGAAAACCACAACGAAAAATTCGAAAACCGAGAGAAAAACCTGCAAACTGAGCAAAGAATTCGAGCCAAATCGTTTGAATTGATCAAAACCGGTTCGAATCGAACCGGAATGGACCTAGAAACGCATACTTTCTTTTCTTTCTTTTCTTCCCTTCTCTCCTCTCCTTCTCGCGGCGGCGCTGACTCCCTCCTCGTCCCCCCTTCTGTCTCCGGCCACCAGCTGACGATGTGGGTGGCGATCGATTCCTCTCATGCCGCCGGTTCACTGTTGCCAGCTTTCTTCACCGCCGTATCAGGCCCTCAGCGCGACGATGCAAGCCTTTCCTCTTAGCGACGCAGCTTCGATTTCGGCGAAATCTCACCGCCCGTTTACGACTGCTTCACATGCAACTGAGGACTCAATTGACTCCGCATCAACTGTGCTTGACGTTTTCCCCTGCATCGAGTTCGGCGATGAAGCCTGGATGACGGAATTGCCGATGAAATGGCAGTGGCGAAGCCATGTTCGAGTAAATTTTCGGCAATTAAGGCACAGGTTAGTCCAATTTGAACACAGATCCGAGTCCCATTGAGATTTCCGAAACATTTTGTTATAATTTAAATTCTGGGCAATAAGTCTTCTGTTCCGACCACCTGCACGGAGGCGACGGCGCTGTCCAGTACCGGCCCGGGCGACACTCCGGCGAGGCCCTCCGAGAGACAAACCTCTTCCCTTCGCGCTGGATCATGGAATGTCGCCGATTCCTCAATGGGTACGTTCTAAGACTCAATTCTCAATTTTTATATTAAAAACTTAAATTGATTGATTAATTGAATTTAATGAGTTATTTTAGACTAATTGAATAGATAAAGAAACTAACTTAAAAATATAATGAACATTTATAGTCTTTTGTAAATAACATTTCACCAAACCTTTTCTGATATTTTCATGAATTTCTGATTTATGGGTGATTTGTGTTATTGAGGTAATTTTCCAGTTTATAGGGCTGGAAATTGGGATAATGGAACAATTTTGTGATAGAGAAATGTAAGTTTTCGTTTAATAAGTTCATATATAAGAATTTTATTTACTGTTGAGGCGCAGCTAGTTTAGGTTATTTGGTAAAATTTGCTTAATGATAGCCAAAGGGCTATTGGATTGAGTTATAAACATTCAATTCGTGCTAAGAAATTTGATTAGTTTAGTAAGTATGCCTATTTAGTTATGCTTAATAGATTAATAATAGGCGTTCCTATAATCTTGCTGGTGAGATAGTGATTCACGGATTATAAGTTGTTACATAAGATCCTGATTAATGTTTGGTCAAAAAATATGAGCATAACTTGTTGATTATTGAAAGGTATATTAAGATCGGAATAGTTAAAGAAGGTAGGATGTGGAGATTAATACAAATAACATTTTTCATTTAAGTCGCGTATTTATTTACTTATATGTTTAATCTTAGTAAAGCTATGAAATATTTTTGTATTAGTAGTAAACTAATTTGTATCAAATGTTGAATCATTTATTAAGTAAAGCGTAAGGTTTTGTATAGATGGTTAAATAATAATTATTTTGTTACTTAGTTGGAGGAAGGGAGAATAAAATTGATTGCTATGCCCGACGGATGGGCTGTGTGCTTTGATTGATAAAGATAAAGATATTGTGTATGCTGACAGGTAGATAGTCTCAATTTTTAGGGGAGTGCTGCCGAAATTTTGACAGAATTAAACAAAATAATTTTAATTAACAACATAATAAATAAGTTTATTAGATTAGTTCATAAATTTGTACATAATAAAGGTCCGGTGCTCTAATTATTTATTATCTTTATTATTCATTTCACATTATTTATGATATTTAGTTATTTATTTGCATTATTATTGTTATTATTGTTATTTATTTTATTATCGTGTGTTATTGTCAATTCTATTATTTATTTATTTATCTTTATTTGCATTGATTTTGGATGTTTAATTGTGCATTTGCAGTTACGATGGTCAATTGAATAATATGTCTGCATTTGTTTGCAATGTTTGATTAATTGTTTTTGTGAATATTGCTTGTGCTTTGCTTTGTGTGGAATTGGGATGAAGTGGGTCACCATGGGTTTGTGGGAATGGTCGATAAAAGCATGGATTCCTGATTATGATGAATTGTGAAATGTGGGACCGTCGGCCGGGTATGGGAGAAGATCGGGCGCCCCTGTGCACTACTGATAGAATTGAATGAAATGATGTTGTGAGATGGAAAAGAAAGAGAAGAAGTGTAAAAATAAAATATTGAGAGGACTGGTCAAGTGAGGATTAGGACCGGTCGGTCCAGATATGGGGGATATGGCCTCCGCGGGTGCAACATGTTTGAGAGGATGGGCTGTTTGAGAGGACGGCTCGTCGGGGGTTTTAGTGACGCACTGACTAATTTCCACTGATGTATTAGTAATGAAATGTTAATAATCTGTGAGTTGCTGGTGATATGCCATTTTGTGTGAGCTGGCTTGTGTGAGCATTATACCCGTACGTCGGATGACCTAGGTTGATATATTTATACAAATGTGTGAATGTGTGTGTTGTTGCAATAATTATTATTTCATTTAATAAACTCACATCCTTTTGGTTCATTCTTTCAAGGACGTAGCCGATTTTCTAAATCCCAGTTATAACTCTGCTTTTTCGCGTTAAAAAGAAGATTCGCTAAATTTAGTATTGATCAATTAAATAGATAATTGTCCGAAGACTTATATGTATCATCCGTCGTAAACTCCGCAGTTATAGAAACTTGGTATACTTTTTAAGTTGTGTATTATTATAGATGGAATAATTCCTGTGAGCCGTGTATTTATAACTTAGTGTATTGTAAGCAGGGAAAATTTGTAAATGTTTTAAAATTTTATTTCGAGATAGCAAATTTGTAGCGTTTCAGCTTACTACGGGCCCGGTGGGCTTAAAGCTTACCCTGGGCCCTAGTCCGCACCGGTCCGGCCCATGGAAAGAGGGTGCGTGACCATAGCTTCCTGCAATCAAGTATATCTCAATGTAATTATTACCCTATCATTCAAAACCCTTCTCCCGATAGTGATTAATGAGAATAAATCAAGTCGCAGGGGAAGAAGACTTTGTGTTAGAACGCATTATAGTGCAATAATTAAATCATGACTGTCGATACAACAGAAACAAATCTAATATATAAATTGGAGAAGAATTTAGCTACTTTCAAATCCTAGTATAGGATGTTAGTTTGACAGTAGTAATTAAATAATAACCTCAAATAATACTAAATAAAATTTCATAATTAATAATGAATAAATGAAAAGTAAACAAATTAGAGTTTAGAAATAAAGAATTAAGGCGACAGATAATGTGGATGCTTCCTTGAATCTTGGCACGAATCTTGAATGCGTTGAAGTCTTTGAGTAAGAGAGAACAACTAATTAAATAAAAAAAATAGACCAAGAGATGATTCTACACTGAATGGCTCCTCTCTTATATAGGACCTCCTAGGAAGAAATCCGACTCCGTTTAGGAAATATGAATCCCTTAATTAAGTACGAAATCTTTTTTGGAGATCACAAACTATTTAGGCTTGGATTTCTTCTCAATTAGGACTCTTCCAGTCTTCCCTAAATAGGTTTAGATCTTGGAATTTGCACCCGTCAGGAAATATCTTAGGTGGGACCCATGTAAGTTATAGAGACTGGCTTGCATTTTAATTCAAGACATGCATTAAAGATTCGTAGCACGGGCGTGGTTAGAGACAAGTTCTATGAATGAATCCAGCAGCGGGCATGCGCTGTAACACGTCCAGAGAAGTATTTGTCAACGGGCGAGCTTCATTTAGCACGGCAGGGCATGCTAGACTCTAACTTCCCAAGATAAAATCATCATGAAGCAACGAACCTGAGGTCCTTTTAGGCACGGGCGTGCCGGGCTAGAGTCTGAGTGTCCGCTTGATTTTCCTTAAGTTTTAGCACGGGCTGGGCGTGCAAAACCTGAGTGTTTTGTTTATAATGCTCTTTTCTAATGCAAAACCCTGCAAATTTCTTTAAAGATCAGAGTGGATTATGATTCAAGCAGCTTTGGAAAAAAAAAAAGTATAAATAAAAAGAAGCGAAAATGAGTTAAAGTGAATTATAAAATACTAATTTTCAAATAAAAACTATATTAAAAAAAATACTGCAAAAATGACACCTATCAATCACAATACACCCTAAGTGTATCTATTCGAATCTATAGTATGGTTAGATGTGCTAAGTTCTATCGTTTCAAATTCGACTATTTTAGCTTTCCTGCCCAAAATGTTGATTTGTAGTTGTCATTGTCTTTATTATTCTTCTAATGTTAATATTTTCTCTGCGGAGCTCAGTCCTCTTATTCCATATCATCGATCCAACTACCTGCCAAAATCCCCGAACTGCATCTCCTCTAAACCGTGATTAATCCCATTCAATTTCCACAGTGTAAAAACAACAAAAAAGCATATATTTGTATCAACAAGTCAACACAGCCCATGCCATCGAGCAAGAAATCAATGGTCATTCCCATCCTCCATTTACTTACAACTCTACTTACAAAAACACAGTTATAAATGACTACACGTAAATACATTTCTATCATCTCTCAATTTTATCCACAAGCATTATCATTGGCTATCTATATCTAACTTCACCTATCCAATTCATACTGTTGCCATAATATGCTAGTTAATTCATTTAAGTCTTTCCACTAAGCAATTCTATGAAATTCTAATTACGGAAAATGTGGTTAGTTAATTTCAATCATCATTTAGGTTTGTGCTACTGAAAACTCCAGCGGCGTTCTCTAAAGAGTTTTCTTACCTGCTAAACAATGGCAACATTCAATTAATCATATATCTATTCATCCAATTCAACAGCCCATCTTCGGCGAAAAACTATAAAGATTCTCAATCCGTCGATTCTTAATCATTACAATCTAGCATAATTACCAAAGTTCAATTTGGTTTTCGCTTAGAATTGTAAATTTCATCCATAATTTTAATATTACAATTTAAACCAAGTCAAAAAGCACAAGGTAAAGCACCACGGGTATGATTATATAATTTCTCCTGCTTATCTAAGTTTCTCAACTTTTTCCAGCAATAGAATCTAAGACAACTGGGTACTTCATTTCTGTAATAATAAATTATACTGATTTAAATTCCAATTTTTAATTTTATGAGTTTAATTATATTAACTAAAATCAACTAAAATAAGTTTAACTAGACACTAACTTAATTAATAGTTTCTAATTGAATTTTTACAAGAAAATACAGTAGGGACTTGGGGCTTACTGATTAAAATCAGATTGAGGATTGCGATCACCTAACAAAAAAGTGGAAAATTCGTATCTCCTTGGGTTCTTAATTGGAGCGTCGCCGGCCGGTCACCGGACCGTCGCGGTGCACGGCGGCCGAAAAATCGATTTTGTCGGAGAAGGCCACCCAAATCGCCGGCATTCTCCTAGATGTCCATATCTGGCTTTAAATTTTGGCCAGAGAGGAGGAGCCCTTACGTTGAAAATCATCATTGATAGCCCTCTCCTTGCTGTCAATGCATCGCGGATTCTGCGGACGGAGCTGGTAGCCGAAAGTTTATAAAGGGAAAATGCCCGAGGTGAAATGCGGAGTCTCCCCTGAAGGCCATCTTTGCCGGTAACGGCGAGAATCGCTGAAAGAAGAGCCACTCGGTAAACCAAATCCCCATTACTCGGCGATTCCCTCGATTCCAGGTCCTTTATCACAACTGTAGCCATAGGAGTCATTGCCTGTCTAGCTCTTAACTTAGAATCCTTACTTCGTCGGAAACAATGGCTCGTTTGGTTCCGGATATTAATGGGAAGGAATATTGTGGATAAAGGGCGCTGTTTTTGGCTGTATGGGAGAGGAAAGATGGAAGTTTTCTCTCTCTCTCTGATTTGCTTTTCTTATATCTATATATGTTTGGTTGCAATTATATATATCTTCTGGTTTACTGGTTTGTTTAATTACTTTAGTTTTATTTATTTTATTATTTAATTGGTTTAATTAATTCTATAATATTTCCACAATTTACGTAAAAATAATGAATAATAATAATATTTGATTTGTGATAATTAATTAAAATAGTAGACACACCCATATAAATTTATTGATAATTTAATATTAGAGCTCATATTTATTCCTTGAAAATTTTTTAAACTCAGAAATATTTGAATCAAAAAGATTTATTCTTCTTGAAATGTTAGTGTGGATCATATAGCTGACTCTAACTACTTTGATATAAGACTTTGCTAGTTGATAAAACTTCTAATCAACCCGTCTAACTTTCTGTGGCTTGTGAATCAAACAATTTTTTGAATGTCAATGAAAAAGTATAAATATTTTTGCTTTGTTTTACATTAACACACCATTAATGGTTTATGTCCATACCAGTAACACTAGATTCTCACCTTTGGGCTTCTTGCTATGTGTGTATGATCTTCTTATTCCAATTAAACTTCGTTTCTAATTGATACAGAGTCTGATTATCCAGGGTTATAAAATTCTGGAATTAAATATCTACATCCTATATGGCTAGCAGAAGGATTAGTATTTTGGTTCTCTAACCTACAGTTAGTTTGGAAGTTTTGTTTTCTAATCTAGTTGTGCCCTTTAAATATCTTAAAGTGTGTAGATTAAAATGATCTGTAATTTTTGGTTGTTGACTGTCAAAACCTTGCATGAATTTTGTCCTTTATTGCAGTTTGCTTGTTCCTGACTTATTTTCGCGGAGACGTTGGAGAAAAGACCGCCAAAGTCCATGTTTGAATAGTGGATTTGTTAGAAACAAGAAGCCAGCAGGATTGTGGAAATATTGCCACAATAGCAAAAGTGGATGTTACTGAACTTTTACTGTAGGATATATCAAATGAAGCTTGGCATAATGGACTTATGCTATGGAGGGAGGCTGGTGGGTGGGACAATGTACCGAAGACCAGGGATCTTTGTTTTAGCACTGGGGGTCACTGTTTATGGCACAAGGATTGAGTCCATCTATAGCTTCCAAAAAGGTGCCAGTTTACTATTTATTTCAGGGACGACGATCCTCTTTGCTCGAGTTGATGTCTTGAAAGAATTCAAGAAGCCGGCAATTGGTCAGGACCAAGGTTTACTTTTCGAGGGAAGAGGTCACAGCTTTGGCACATCGTCTCTAACGTCGCCAACGAAGAAGAGAAGTGCAGAGCAGGCTTTTGCATTATGAGAAATTGGCAAATGATGGTTTGGTTTAAGAAGATTGATGAAATTTATGTATGTTCACTGTCATATCAAGCCTTGCTGCATCTATTAATGAAAGAATGTGAAATTTCATCACTCCATATATTCTGATGCTGCAATCTGATTTCTTTGTTTCAGAATTCTGTATAGTTTATTCAAAAGAAGGGAATAAAACGTTCATAACTTTTCATTATATCAAAAATGTTAAATAATCTGTTTTCCTAATTGCAAAATTTTATTATGATGATTATACCTAAATTTCTGAAGTTTTGAACTTATTAAGGTACTCTTTCAACATTTTATACTAGAAAGTAATTACTCTATTCATGCCATCTCCAAATATGCGAGTACTTTAATCCGTTTCACAAAATTAAGAAAAGATTAGACACGTTGATTTTTTACAAATATAAGATTGAAATGTCTAAATTGTCCTTAAATGAAAAAACTCCTTCATTAATTTTACTAATAAAATACTTAATAAAATATGGATAAAAATTGAAAAAAAAATAATATGAATCACTCTTAAACCTTCTAAATAAACATTTCAAGTGAATAGAATACATTCGTTATTAAAGTGAACGGAGGGAATGCGTACAGGACAAAAAACTAATTGATTTAGTTGAAAAGTAGATTGCTTTTCTAATGCCGATTCATTTAACATTATCTAAAATTTGAAATCCCACTAATATTCAATCTTGAATGGTAAGCTCTTTAAAGCCTATATATTCCTTTTGTTTATTTAGACGTTTATAAAACAATTTCCAAGAAACTTTGTAATTTTACTGTGTTGTCCCTATGAATTCACTTTTAAAGTCGATACTGTTCGCTAAAATGTGAAAAGTAAGTTTTATTTAATAATGAATTAAATAAACTTTTATAAATAAAGTTTATATATATATATATATATATATATATATAATATATATATATATATATATATTATATAATTAATATGATAATATATAAAATATATATATATCGGTAATATACAATATAAAATTCTTGGATATAGATACGACGGATTAATTTTTTATTTTATTTTTTAACAATATAAAATTTAAATAAAAAACTAATATAACTAATTAAATTAAATTTTTTAAATACTAAGGAGACAGAACCTCAAGAAAGACAAAGAAAATAGACAATGAATGACAATATTCAGGCATAGTTATACATACGTCATATATATATGCCACTTTTTATAAGGACATGGTGAAGTAGACAGGATTGACAAGTTGTCTTTTATTAAGAGAGATTTCCACTAATTTTAATTAAATTTTGAGCGTAGCTGTTTATTTTGACTTTATTTTAACCTTCTAATAAATTTAAAAATAGGCCAAATGAAGCTAACAATTTAATTTTGATTATTTTATCGTTTCTGATAATTCTTTTAAATTTTTTCAATGATATTATGGAACTTTTTTTAAACAATTGTAGTATCCACTCATCTCTGGTTAGTTTTATTTATTTTAGTCCCATAAGAAACTCAATGGATGGAAAACCTGATGGGCTACACAACTTGAAGTAATCATGTCTCTTGCCTCACCAAATTGGTAAAACTCTGTTGTTTAGAGAACTCGAATCGAGACCTCCCCTCATCACATCTACTAAGTGAACTTTCTAATTACATTAGTCATTTCGTTAAGTGGATCTTCCACTAAACAAAACTTCGAACATTTTTTTTGTAAAAGCCTAATTAATTTGACTATTGAATGATGTTGTTTGGCGAAATTTGAATTGCATACAATATAAAATCCATATGATAATTTACTTAAGTATAAATCCCATTCAGGTAACATTCTGAAAAGAAGGAAAATCTCAGTGTTATTTAAACCCGTCCGTATACTGACGCAGGTTAAAAGAACTGGGTGTATAGTCATTGGTTTAATGGGTTCTCAATTAATAAAATAAAAAAATTATCTAATGTACAAAAGTTTCAAAGATTGGTCTCCTGCGTTCATACTATTTCCTCACCAAGTATTTCACATAATACTATAAAGAACAAATTAGCAGTACAACAAGAACGAGGGAACCAAGATTCCAAAATCTAATTTTTTTTTTTTTTTTTTTGTTTGTTTGTGCTTGAATTAAGGAATTTCTTTTTTCATGATCAACTTTGGGAAATTTCTGAAATTTTTTTATATGAATTTCTCTCTTGGACCTGTTTTTGCTTTTATGTTCTTTTTTTTTTTCTAATCTTATTGTTTTTGAATTTTATTATATCTATTTAAATGGTTGCACTAACTTTATGTTTTTTGTTTTTGCCTATTACTGTCATTACTAATTCAAAATGGAAAAGTTATCAAGTGAAGGTATATCCTCATCTTCTCATCAATTAAGCTTGGAATTTAATTTTTTTATTGCAATTTTAATTTTTGTTTTTTTTAATATTTATATCTAATTTTAAATAATTATATGATTATTATTGTTAATCGAAATTATATATATTAAAATGCATTAATAATTAACTTTAGAATTTGTGTTTACAGTTGAAGAATTTTTTGAAAATTACCGATTCAAACCGGGAATTTCATAAAATAGTATGGAATGAAATTTTTAAAAAATTCCAAAATATTTTGGAATGGAATCGAACGAGGGTCATTCCATGTCAACCGTTCCGAATTTACACTCCATAGAACAACAAGCACAATAATTTCAAGTTTAAATCTTGTACTTTGGGAAATAAAAATTTCTAAGTAAGAGAATTAAAAACGGTGAAGCATTATAAGTAGACCCATGTTATTATAAGCATCATGTCATCCTCTAAGATTATTTTGACAATGAATTACGGTGATTCATCTCTGTAGTATGATCAACGGCAATTGACTTGCTTTCCTCTTTCTGTGGATTTTCTTTCTGCCCATTGTCGTCTTGTTCGTGTACTCTTCTTTGTTTGTACCTCCCTTTTCTTGTGGATGTCCTTCACTTTCAATATGTTTCCATTCTTCTCACACTTTCACCTTCTCTTCTTGGGATTTGCTTCCATTTTAAATTCTTTTACCTCCTATTTTTAGTAATTTTCTTCTACTTCAGTCTTTTTCTTTCCCTTTGCATTGTGTTTTTTCTTTCCCCGTGGATAATCCTTCCTTTTCAGTGGTATTCCCAATATTGTCATCAATCTTATCTTCATCTTCTTCTGCTTTTGTCTCTTCCATCATTATTATAATTTCATCTCCCTCTTCTTGCCAATCTTCTTCTACTTCTCTCTGTCCCTTCTCTCTGTTATTTATACCAAACATTAAATTTTAATATTTATGTGAAAAAAATAATATCCCTCCGTCCCATTTTGCTTGTTTGTTTGGATTTCCAAATGTTATTGCAAAGTTTCTAAATTTTTATATTTAAATAATTATTTTTTTCCGTAATAGCTTTTAATGGATTGTTTATAACATGAATTAAACTTTTTTTTTATTAATAGGCTTAATGAGTTAAGGGTTCAAAGCGCAAAATAATTTTTGTTTACTAAAATTTTTAATATACGTGTTTTGTCAAATCATGCAAACAAAATGGGACGAAGGGAGTATCAAAATTTAATCTTTAACCTTAACAACTTTGTTGTCTGATTTGATCTTTTTAAAGTCATACAAACTTTCTAACAAGATAAAAATATGATTAATCATCATTTATGCATTAATATAATATTATTTTACTATTAAGTCCTTGATGTCCCATGTCTTTACATTTTTATGGTGGGGTAACATATACCCTGTTGACTTCTTTTGAGGAGCGTGATTAAAAGTTGAGCAGATTTTCGTTATGATTCTATAAAAAATTCTTCAACTCTTCTTTCCATTAATTTCTTTGGCAGCGTGATCTGCCTGTAGCCCAATTGGCATTTTCTTCGTTGTATCATCATTTATCCATATTTATCAACATCCCTCGTCCATGAATCGTTTCTCTTTACGAGTCTTTTCTTTCCTCTTCTGAAGACGTAAATTTGATCATAATTAATATGGTTGTAAACTATTGACAAACGACATCATGAATGCAAATCCTAGTATCATTTGTAAGTAATTAATAAAGAAACAAGCAGCCAAAATGCATAAGTGTGGCACCTGAACTTTATGAAAAAATGTCTAATGGTACCATCAAAATTTATTTTGATCATTAAATATTTTAACTGTATAAAATGTACACGTTAAGCACTCTACTTTGGAATAACCAAAACTAACAAAATAGAATTGATTAAATATTCATTAAATAGATGAAATGGTAAAAAATCAATTATTTCTAAAAGCTGCTGTAACACACAACAAAATAAAATTTACATATAACAGACGAAAATATGCAAATTCATTTCATATTAACGCAAGCTTGATCTTGATAATAATGCATGTCATATCAAAGACTTACAGCATGCATTTCACGTTTGGCAATCTTTTCTTCACTTTTCTCATATGCTTGGCAGAAGTCCCGTACATTATATTCATTACCTCCACCATTGATCGCACATGAGTTTCGTTTCCTTGTGATGAATAGTACTGCACCAAACATCGAATTTAATCTAAATTGACAAAATTAGTAATTTTATCAGTATCCATGAGTCCATTACTGGTGGATGGAGCCTATGAAATTAAAGTTAGAAGAGGGTTTAAGAAAAATTCAAAGAGTTAAGAGGCAAATGGAAAAAATACTATTTTTAAAGGATAAAATAAGAAAATTTTAAATTATTTATGGGTAATAAATTTAATATTTCAAAAATGGAAATGATTTGAATAGAAAAAGAAAGAGATAACAACAAAGAAACTGCGGAAAAGAAAGAGATAACACAAAGCAAACTGCTTGGAAAGAAAGAAAAAAAAAAAAGAAAACATGCAAGCAACATGATAACATAAATCTAAATAAACGTAATTTATTCTTTGAAAATAATGCAATATTTTTTTAAAAAAAAGCTAGCAAGGTTTTGAATTGTTTAATAACGAAAAATATGACTGGTACATCATTTACACTAGAATATGTTTGGTAAATGTACTAGAATATAATGATGACTATATTGAATGAATTTCTTTGTAACACTAAAGGAATTTAATTTTCCAATCAGGCGTGGTCTGATTAGTCTTTTCACTTATGTGAGGAGTGAGATGTCTCGAGTTAGAGCCCTCTCAACCACAAGTATTTTAACCAATTTGGTGAATTCAGGGAGGGCTACCCTTATTGTGTAGCCGACAGTGTTACTTCAGCCATCGAGCCTTCCAATAAATAAAAAAGCAATGTAATTTAATACAATCAAATGGTCATCAGTATAATATTTACCCAAAAAATGCATTGTTGGAAACCATTATAGCTCATTAGATCAAATCTTGTAGTTCATTTTATTATATTTGTAAACTAATAATTGTTTTATCATAATATTTTTATCGATATATTTTATTGTAAATAATTTATAAGGAAGGGAGTAAAAAAAACAAAAAAACCTTATCAATCCTTCCATCTTGGCGCTGTCTTGGTCGAAGCACCCAATTGTTTTCCCAATTAGGCCTTTTTGGCTGCCTCATAGTTCCAATTCTCAAAGCCAAATTTTCCACTCCATCTCTTACCTGTAGATGCACATACATGTAAAACTTCACAATAAAAAACTAACATTCAAAACTGTATCCCTAATTTCTGAGGTCACAAAAGAACTATTTGAGGGATTGGATATGGTAATTAATTTTTAATAGAGATAGTACATTTATTTCCTAATGGACAATCATTCGAAATGAATTTGATT
The DNA here is from genome assembly GCF_014843425.1 of Jatropha curcas. Next base: position 1,081,396 of record NW_023591768.1, read on the forward strand.
TATATTTGTTTGTTTGGTTTAAAATCTTCATTTGTTAAGGGTACTTTAGGAAACTAAAGCAAATTAATTTTCATATTTATAAATGAATTTCACATGTTGGCCAAATGAGCACAAAAGTTATTTAAGCATAAAATTATTAAAGAAACTTCTACAATACAAAATTTCAAATACTTAATAATTTTATATGGCCAATATGTTTAGTTATGTTTCTCTCATATTCTAAATATATTTCTTTTACGATGATGCGGTGCAACTTGCACTTCAATATTTGGAAGACTTAGATCGATGCAAACCAAGGAAAAAGATGCATGGTTGTGCCACCTCTAACACGCCCGTGCCAGACTCTGGAAGTCCAGGACGCGAGATACGCCCAAGACCATGAAGTTCAGGCATGCCCGTGTCATAGATAGCCTGATCGTGCTAGCCTCTAGAAGTCCTAGTACGCCTGTGCCATGACAAGCAAACCCGTGCCGACGGGTCCAGTTACGATTCGAGTTTCGGCACGCCCGTGTCATGCCAAGCCCGCGCCGTGCTACCCTCTAGAAGTCTCAGCATGGCCGTACCACCTCTAGCACACCTGTGCTGCCGCCCTCACTAGGGTTCTGTCTAATTACGTTTTCTTTGTGTTTTAGATTTTTAATGATTAAGCCTAAACCTATAAATAGGTTATTTTGCATTACGAACTCAGTCATTATTTTGATCATTATTCATATCAATAAACTTCTTTGAGAATCTATTTCTCTATTTTATTTCGTCCGATCATATGTTATTGATCAAAACTCCTGACAGAGTATAATCATTTTCCCATTCACATATCCGTTCTGCGTCATATAATTAAAATTATAATAAGATACATCTAAACAAAATCTCTTAATTAATTTCCTAGGCTAAAAGCACAGAAAACATGAGACGAGAATAAGGAAATCAAAACAAAAAAAGAAAGGCTATTTTCTGAAGAACTTAAGAGAATTTTGTTGCATAGTAAATCGCAAATCCAATCAATTGATAATAATTAATTTTTTATTTTTTTTGGAGGAAATTAATACCTGGTCTTTCGTTAAGCTACTATTGCCATGATCTTCTGGTAGCTTGTATGATATTGGTATGGCCTCAATGGCATAGTCTGATGCTTCATTTGTTATTTTTTCAATTTCTTGAGATTCCTTTGGAAAAAAAAATAATTAATAAATATAAACACAATTGTTAAAAAAATAAATAAATGTAATATCCATATAGCAACATAAGAAAAAACTAACATGAAGATGAGCATGTGATCATGAAAAGATTTTGAGAGCCCATGTGATTCTAACATGAGTCTAATCCTAATTGTTTATTATAGTCAAGTTGCAACAAAACGACACATATATGGCAAAATCTTGACATAAGCCAAGTTGTAAATGGAACTAGTAAGGTGTAATATTAATGATGAATTATGAATTATGAGATCCTAGACCAAATGATGGCGTGAGCCAAGTACAAATTGATCTAATTGAGTAGTCGATTAGATAAAGAGATTAAGAGAATCCACCCCATGATAGTCGTGTTTAATTGTTAATTGAACTAATTAATCGAGTTACTCCAAAATGATGAGCATTTTAAAGCCCACACTAGATCTTGGGATGAGATAGGTTGTAAATGGATTCAATTGAGTAGTCTTAAGCATGAAGAGATCATAAGAATTCACCCCATGATAACATGTTGGTTGTATTTGTACCAGTTAAGTTGCATAAATAATGATTAGACTTTAAGAGCCTATGACAAATCATGGTATGAATCAAGTATGAACTGATATAATTAGTTTTCATTTTAACAAAGATATTATGAGAACCTATACCATAACAACTAAGTTTAGTTGATATTGGAATTAATTAATCAAGTAAAATTAAGATTGATGACATTATGAAAGCCCATACCAAATCTTGGCATGAGTTAGGTTATAAATGAATTCGATTGAGTAGTTATGAGCATGAAGAGACTGACAATTTACACCATGCTGGTGTGCTTATTTATGATAGATCCATTTGAGTTTCATTAAGAATGATGAGATTATGGGAGCCCATACGAAACGATAGCTCGAGTTAAGTATGAATGAATTCAATTGACTTATCATCAGGACAAAGAGATGATAAAAACTCATACCATAATAAGGCCATGTCTAATTATCAAGGGAATCAATTAATTTGAGTTGCATTAAGAATGATGAGATTGTTAAGATGTATAAAAATCTTAGCATGAGTTAGTTTATAAATGGATTTCATTGAATTATGAAGAACATGAAGAGTTTATGAGAATCTGCACCATGATAGTATGCCTAATTGAGATACTAAGAGCCAGTAACAAATGATGACATAAATCAAGTGTGAATTAACTCAATTGAGTATTATTAGAATGAAGAGATTATAAATCCCATACCACTATAGTTGTGTCTTGTTATCGATGTAACTAATTAATTAAGCATGAAAAGATTATGAGATTGAGTTGAGATTAGAAAGCCCACTCCAAATCTTGGCATTGTTAGATTGTAAATAGATTCAACTGAGCTGCATTAAGCATGAAATATTATAAGACTCTACACCATGATAATATGCTTAGTTAAGATTGATAGCCAACATTTGATGATTGCATGAGTCGTGTATGAATGGATTCAATTGAGTTATCATCAAAATAAAGAGATTACAAGAATCCATTCCATACGATGGTGTTTTACTGTCAATGGAATTACTTAATAAATTATATTAAGAGCAACGAGATTGTGAAATCCCATACCAAATCTTGGAATGATTTAGGTTATAAATGGCTTTAATGGAGTTATTTTGAGCATGAAAAGATTATGAGCATCTGCACCTTGATAATATGCCTGGTTGAGAGTATAAGAGCTCATATCCAATAATGACTTGAATCAAGTATAAATGGATTCAATCGAGTTATAATTAAAGTAAGGACATTACAACCCATAATAAGAAGCCGTGTCTTATTATCAATAGGATTAATTAATTGAGTTGCATAAAGTCGTGAGATTATAAAAGCCCACACCATATATTGGCATGAGTTAAGTTATAAATGGATTCAATTTGATTTATAATGAACATAAAAGGAATAAGAAAACCTATGCCCTGATAAATTGCCTAGATGAGATTATGAGAGATCACAAAAAATGATGGTATGATTCAAGTATGCATGGATTCAATCAAGTTATTGTCAAAATAAGAAGATCACTGGAACCCATTGCATAATAGATGTGTTTTATTGCCAATGGAATTGATTAATCAAATTGCATTAGGAGCAATAAGATCCTGAAAGCCACAGAAAATCTAAATATGATTTAGGTTATGGATAGATTCGATGGAGTTGTTTTGAGCATGAAAAGATTATAAGAATCTACACCATGATAATTTGCCTAGTTGATATTATAAGATTCCATAATAAATGATTGCATAAGTCATATATGAGTGGATTCAATTGAGTTGTCATCAGAATGAAGAGATCACAAGAACTTAATCCACAATAAATGTGTCTCATTGTCGATGGAAGGAATTAATCAAATTGAATTAAGAGTAATGAAATTTTAGAAGTCCAGACTAAATTTTGGTATAAATTAGGTTATAAATGGACTCACTGGAATTGTGGTGAGTATGAAGAGATTATCAGAATATATATTAGCTTACAAATGATGGCGTGCGTCAAGTATGAATGAATTCAATTGAGTTGTCATTCGAGTAAAGAGATGACGAGAACCTATTCCATAGTAAATGTATCTTGTTATCGATGCATAAACTTGTACCATGATAGCTTGTCTAGTTGTGATAGATCTATTTTGCATCAAGAATGATTGTGAGAGCTATTCAATTAAGTTGTCATCATAGTAAAGAGATAACGAGAACCCATTCCATAGTATATGTGTCTCGCTGTCAACGGCATGAGAACTTGTACTGCGATAGCGTGTCTAATTGTGATGGATCCACGTTGCATTAAGAATGATTATGAGAGCTATTCAATTAAGTTGTCATCAAAGTAAAGAATGACAAGAATCCATTCCATAGTAGACATGTCTCGTTGTTGATGGCATGAGAAGTTACACCAAGACAACGTGTCTAATTGTGATATATGTGTTGCATCAAGAATGATTGTCAGAGCCCACACCAAATCTTAGTGTGAGCTAACTTTTCAATTGAGTTGTCATGAGAATAAGGAGATTATGAGAGTTGTACCACGATTCATGAGATGTTATGAGGCTATGCAAATTACAAGAGCTCATAGTGCAACACGTATAACAATTGAAAAAACCATTCGTTATTGTATTTTATTGACAAGCTTTTTAAAGTTGATACCTTATCAATAATTGTATTTATTGACAGAGTTTTGGCAATTAGTGCCAAATCTCCATTGAACCAAGTATCGTGTAGTGCAAGAGCCCTTAATATTGGGAGAATCTATTCAATTAAGCAAATGACAAAGACATAATGACTTTAGCTTGATTAGAAAAGGCTACCACTTGAATAAGTCTCACTAGGACAAACAAGTTTGATTTCAAAAACTATAAATTTAAAATGAGAGAAAAAGTAATAATATCATTGAATCAGAAACAAAGCTTCCAATATAACATATATAGGGTGGTGGTTGACATCCTAACAATAGCCTTAAAATTGGCAAGGAAAAGAAAAATGAAAAATAGATAAACAAACTAGTGATTTGGACTCAAATCAAGTCAAAAATGATTTGCAACAAACAGAGACATCTTCCAAATCTTGAAAATTACTTCAAATAATGAACGATGGTTCTTCTCTGATCTTTATCGCCAACTTAAGAAGGGATACCTAATCAAATATATTTGAAGGGCTTTCCATTGACATTTTACAAATGTTGAATTCAAAAGTTACGATATATCAAAGTTGAGTAGTTGTCGTGCCTAACTCCAACCACTAAAGGAATTGTCCGCTTTAGATTAAACCGAATCCATTCCATACTGGATTGGGAGGATCCGCAACATTTTGTCTTGCAGGTGAAATGGGGAACTTCCTAGGCGGTCACCCATCTTAGGATTTCCATTAGACAAGCACGCTTAACTTTGGAGTTCTTCCAACTCTCCAAGCCATTTCACCAAAAGACGCCTCTGGTGATTAATTTTTCCCTTTTCGATATATGATCCGATTCATTCCTATGTCCCACAGTCGAGATATCACAGGCCCACCAGCTTCCGCGTGGTTCGTCCTCGGACCATACATCCACTGGAGGGGGTCCGGCTCTGATATCAACTTTGTCACGACCCGTTTCCTTTTTCGATATATGATCCGATTCATTCCTATGTCCCACAGTCGGCAGGCATATCACAGCCCAGCCCACCAGCTTCCGCGTGGTTCGTCCTCGGACCATACATCCACTGGAGGGGGTCCGGCTCTGATATCAACTTTGTCACGACCCGTTTCCATGGGCCGGACCGACACTAGGCCCAGGTAAGCTACATAATATAATTATTATGTATGACAATATGGGCTGATAATTTGAAATTCATATTGATACAGTTGAATTTTGTAGTTTAGGCTTACTACGGGCCTTAGGAGCCTTAAGCTTACCTAGGCGCTAGTGCCGGTCCGGCCCATGGAAACGAGTCGTGAAAACATTTGGGCTTCTTTCAATACTCCTTACTAACCTTGAACCTTAGCATTTGTTACTTTAGGTTTCTTACTTGGGCAACTTGGAAGGAGGTAGTATGTTTGGACTTCTATTAGGTTTCTTACTTGGGCAACTTGGAAGGAGGTAGTATGTTTGGACTTCTAATGCTCGGTCTATTCCAAAAACTCATGTTATATTCTATGTTAGAAAAATTTTATGTTTTTGTTGGAATTTTAGGCAACTAAAAGGAATACATAAAATGCTGTTTATAATTTCATCTTATATTCACAATTATAGTTTCCAAGAATTTTCTATCATATTACGTCAATTATGTTTTATATTCAAGATCTAATAGTCGAATAATTTGATATATGTAGATTCAAAATTTTTCAAGATTTAATCTTTCCAATAGAGAGTCTAAATTAATGTTTTGTTTAAATTTAAAGCTACAAGGGCTGGGGGTGACAAAAACTAGGGGTGAGCATAATTGATTAAAATCGAATCAAACTGATTCGATTGTTCGAATTGGTCAATTTATTGCGATTTATGGCTTTTGGTTATTTTGGATTTCAAATTTTAGTTTAGTTATAGAAAGTATGACAAATTTGCACAAAAAGCAAACCAAATCAATCAAATTGAACCAATACAGGTTTGATTTAATTTTGTGCATAAATTTCATTTCAGTTTAGAAAAATGTAATCGAGTCAAATTTCATTCAATCCAACTGACTGATTGCACACCCTAAAAAGAATCCCTACTCATCACTAATGAATTCAATCTCTCAATGTTAGATTTGTGAGTTTGGTACATAAAACATCAAAATACTAGTTGTTTGCTGATGCATGCTTGGCATGAATTGTTAATAATTTAATTTGTATATATTATTTAAACTTTTTTTTTTTTTTGTTAATAATCTTAATTTGTATATATTCATTTTTAAACTTTTTTTTTTTCTTGCATATATACTAATATCATATTGCTTCAATTATAAGCTGAACAAAGAAAATCTATGACTGTGAATATGTGTGTGTCATATGAATGCAATAATTATATTCAAGAACATTAAATTAAGATACTAGAGGAAATTCGGAACTTAAGAAAAAAAATGGTACCCATATCATCATATCGATCATAGCTACCCATTGCCCTTTTGCACAACAACACATTTCCCTGCTTTGACATTTGGATGCTAATGGCCTCAACATTTGACCCATTTCCGATTGCCTGGACAAATTTTTTGATGTTAATGGCCTCAAATTTGGACCCATTTCCATTTGCTGGACAAATTTGTAAATTGGCAGTAGCTCCTGTAAATCATTCAAAATATATATACAACAAAAGCTATTATTATATGTAAAAAGAAAATATTTGAAATGGAAATTAAAATTTTTTAATTCCAACAATATTATTATGCAACATCTGTGGTTTCAAATCTGTCACTAACCGGTGGCTAGTTGATCAAATCAGCGGTCTAAGGCCTGTATAATGCAAAATCGAAATCTTAATCTAGTTATAAAATTGTAGTTTGGTCTCAATATAGTTAATTTCAGACTAATTTTTATCTTGGCAAAGGATTTGCTAGATTTTTTTTCTTTCTTTTTTTATAAAAAATCAGACCATAAATATTCTAACATTCAGGGTAGAGCTTAATGGAGGCCCAAGGAAGCCCCGCCCACCCGGAGATTTTTTTTTATTTATTTCCATTGAAAATAACATTTTGTCCTAGATTTGCCCCTGCTAACATTATCAATTGAACTAGAACCCAAATCTGTTTGTTTGGTTGAATTTGGGCAAGGATAAAAATTTGGACAACTTCCTTCTAATCCAATAATAGATTTCTTAGATCTATTCCGATTTGATCCAAACTGATGACCAAGTCTACTGTAAGTTAAAACTGATGGCTTTGTCAATGATTTACTGATTGAAGTGAGTTACTAAGAAAAATGGTAGATTGTCTTTCGTTTTTTTTAAAAGAAAAGAAAACAGGGGAGGTTAGATATCATAAAATTCAATTTCACAATTGCTCTTGCTTATAAAAAAAAATAGCACATGTAATTAATATTAAGATAAAAAATATTAATGAGGATTTTTTTGAGTAATAAAATATAATTAATTCATCAAATCGCATAAAAAATAATTGTCCAAAAATGAAACTAGAAATAAAGATAAATCAAAGCTGCATTTTACCGATCAAGGGTTAGATTATATCAATAAATCAACATGATTTACAAAATAAAAAAAAAAAAATTTGATTTACAAAATTACAACAGAAAAAAAGTTAATACCCCTCGAATTCTCAGCCAGTATATGTGGGCCAGGCAGATAGAAGATGACTACGGTATTATATAAACCATCAATCTTGCTTCTTAATGTTGACGAAGAAGACGGCACAAACGATTTGCATATCCAACCACTTCCTTTTCTTGCTCTCACCCATTTCATGGAACAAAGAAAATCCATATTCAAGAAGCAGAGAGAATTGAAGATGAGGGAAGGGTGAGAGAGAAATTGAAAGATAAGCAAATAGTGAGGGAGGGTGAGAGAGAAATTGAAAGATAAGAAAATAAGTTCAATTACAATTTTTGTTGGTTTTGAACAAAAGATAACTATTTTAGAAGAGAATTATTTATTGCTCTGTAAAATTTGAATCTATGCTAGAACACTTACCATAAGTGAAGTGAAATTATGTTAACTGAGGTTAATTCTCTTTTTTATATTTTTATTCTTTTATAAATATTAATTATTGATAAAATCTAAAAGAAGAAAAAGATGTTTATTACTTTGACATATGTCCCACGTACATACATGACTTTTGACCATTGCTGAAACAGAAATAATTTAAGAGATTCCCCGTAAAACTTTTTGATGTATAATTTGAATTTATGCAGTCATACTTGCCATAATTGAAGAGAAATTATACTAATTGAATTTTTTTTATAGTTTTTCTTATATAAATATTAATTATTGAAGAAAATCAAAAATAAAAACAGATACTAATAAATTTTTATAAATGTCTCATTCTGATCTATGATATTTGACTCATGCATATTTAAAGAAATAAATTAAAAGACTATATATATATATATATATATATCATATATATATATATATATATATATAACTTTTCGACAATCCGTGAATTCTTGTCTTTCCATTTCTCATATGCTTTATTTAAATATGCATTCATTTACAGAAATTCAGCCAATTCTTCAATGTTGATGCATAACAAAATATATATATATAACTTTTGAAATCGTGATTCTTTGTTTTCATTTCTCATATCTTTATTTAATATGCATTCATTACAGAAATTCACAATTTCAATGTTGATGCATACAAAAAAAGTATTTGTACTTACACAAGGAAATAAAGTGAGTAAATATTTAAAAAATTTTCAAAAATTATGATATTTTAGTTTTATTACAGAAATTCACAAAAATTATGCACTAGTCTTATACCTCACAAGGAAATAAAGTGATGACGTATTCACAAAATTATCAAAAGTCATCAATTTTTTACTTTCATTACAGTCCTAGTACCTAATAAGGAAAGAAAGTGAGGAGATATTAACAAAATTTTATAAATTGTGATTTTTTACTTTCATTTTCCACCAAAACTAAAAAACAAAAGGTTTTAAAAACTAAACTGTCACATATATGTCACCACTAATAAGAAACATTTGTAACCTAATTTATTATTTTTTTTATAATTTGGATTTATACAAGAACACTTGCCATAAGTAAAGAGAAATTATATTAATAAACTTTTTATACAATCTGATTCTTGTATAATATTAATTATTGAAGAAACCTAAAATAAAAAATATATTGAATTAATTTAATAATTGTTCCAAGTTGACCTATATATTTTGAAAGGTGTATACAAGAAATAAAAGATTCTTCATAAAACTTTTTGAAGTTGTAATATTTATTTATTTGACTTTAATTTTATTTATTTGAAAAAATAAAGGTAATTTAATTTTGATTTGTTATATTAGTTTTTTATTTAAACTTAAATTCTATTTGATAAAATAAGAAATTATATTTTTTACCATATAAGGTTTATAGACCGAGGATAATAGAGTTTCTCAAATTACTGAATTAATTTGTAATTATTATCACTTTAATTTAGTAAGATATTTACATATCCCTTACAATAAATAGATGGCGTCTTGATGATTAAAAAATTTCAATTTTCTTGAAATTTTTTCTATTATATTCTAAATCTGTTTGATTTGAAAGAGAATAATGTTTTTGAAATTGAAAAAAAAAAAAAAAACTAGAATTATATATGTATGTTTTGGATCACTTTTTAGGGTTTCAAGAATTTATGTGTACGTGCATATATTGATTTCTCTAATTCACTAGGTAAGTAATACTGTTACTGTAGCCAAAGTAATTACTATTATCAATTCAGACCATTTTCTCATTTATTTTCTTTATTTAACAGTAAAAAATAATTTTTATATTTTTCGTTATAATTGTATATATATATTGATTTGGGTTGAGGGCAGAAGGTTGGAGATTGAGTATGACTTGATTTTCTTTTTGGCAACTTAATTATTAAAGTTTTAAGAATCTGTATTTATAAATTAGGGACTGAAGGACTAGGCTTGAGAATTGGATTGAATTTTATTTTGAAACCACTTCGTTATACAAAAAAAAATAGAATTAAGTATATAAGAAGTAATATTCTAAGCAACTTGTACGGGAAAGTCTAATATAAATTAAGCAATTTTATATTTATTTTAATCTAAGTAAAAACTTATGTTTTAGTATTATATAGATAAAAAAAATTAAAAGGGTATAGGTATATAACGAGTATAGTCAATGTGCAAAGCAAGTCATAAAAAAGACTAGTTATTAAATAAAAGAGTGTATCTTGCAAGTCATTTTTTTATATAAAATAAATTTTTAATTATTATAAAAATTGTTAATTAGGTTTGTTTACTACATAAGAAACTAAGATGCAACAAAAAAAAAAAAAAGGGTTTTCTATACTATTTATCCTCCTTAAAATCACATTACAAGGTTTGTCTTTTTAATTTTTATCTCAATTTTTTTTTTTTTTTAGTTTTCATTATAGTCAAAGTTTAAATTTTAATTTCAATGAGTATTTATTCTTAGTATTATTGTTATTACACACAGTCCAAAATTGCTAGAACACATAATCCAAAATTGTAGGTAAGTTTAATTTGATCCAGCTAAATTACCAAATAAGGGTTGGTTTATTTCTTCTAATGAAAGTATTTTGTGAAAATACTTATATTTGATTGTCGTCCAATAGAGCTATCTAAAATGAAGAAAAGAATGGATATTTATGAAAGAAAATATTAGTTAATTTCAAGGTAAATATAATATCTTGTTATTAATTTTTTTTATTGTTTATTTTCTTCATTGTTGTATTTAGTTGTCCTTGTATGGAACTCAAATTCAACGTGTGAAGACTTATGCTAAAGATTTAATATTATTTATGATATATTTATTTTGCATTTTTAGATTTTTGGGATTTAGTTGTTAAATTTTACGAATGGGTAATAAAAATGTTAAGAGATAAGTAGGCATTCTAACTATTACGCTATAGAAAAATTATTAAATACCGATAGAAATTACCGAGAAAACTTATTTTGATAGGTATTTAACTACATAACAGAAAAAACGATAGAATTAAATTGAGAAAAAGTAACAGAATTTGATAGTAATTTAGAAATTAATTACCAATAAAATAATTTTGTAGGTAATCAATGGGTAATATTGGCACTAATATTTGATGGGACTAAACTCCAATAAAAAGCTGATAGAATTATCGATAAAAAATACTGATAGATATACCGATTGAAAATCTGTCGGTAAATGCAATTGTCGACTAAATGTCGAGCGAAATTCAGCCGGTATATACATTCAATTTATTAACCTTAAACATAAACAACAAAAAGTTTTTCATTTACCGAAAAAAAAATTTATCTGTAAATTGAAAAAGTAAAATAGGGTATGCTCTATATAATGTCGCTACGCTATCTCTCTCGATCGAACGATTTGCTCTCCTACTCCTCTCCCCTTTCCTCTAACCCTAAGTCATCATTGATTCACCTTTTCTTATCAACTTCCTCGTTCATGGCTTCTCCAGTGACCTAATTGATCCATAATCACCCGATTCCAATTTCTATATATTGTCAATATGTGCTATCCCTCTTGATCGATCAATTTACTCTCCTGCTCCTCTCCCCTTTCCTCTAACCCTAAGTCAACATCGATATAGCTTCTCAAGTGACCTAATTGATCCATAGTCACCATGTTCCAATTTCTTTTCTTTTTTGATAAAAACTCATTCCCTTAATTTGATTTCTCATGTTTTATTGATTTTACATTTTGATTTTTAGTGACCATTCTAGCATTTTTGTTTGTGTGTGATTTTCCATTTTGATTTTGCATTTCAATTTTCATTACTGCTTAAGAACTGCTTAATATTTGATTTTAATAACAGATTTAGTTGATAATTGTTAAAGGAATAATAGAAAACTGCCTTTTATTTTCTTGGCTTTTACATTAACAATAGATTAAAAAGTTAATCTATTTCTTGGCTTTTTCTTTAATATTGCATTAATGGTGATTCAGTTCAAGAGATCTGATATTTTTCAATTTCCATCATCTTATATTTTTGGGGTATGAATGATCTGTTGTTAGTGGGGGAACACTTAATTCTTGATTTTGTTGTCACCAATGAAATGTGATTAGCCAATGAATAATCAGTTTCATCAAATATGCATCTCTCTTTGATTACTAATGGGTGTCACGTCTATTTAATTAGGTATTTCATCAATTACCTTATTCCATCAAATATGCAATCAAGGAATATGAGATTAACACAATCTTTTGACTTCATCATTAAGCAATTAGAGAATAAATTTCTGCTTATTTAGTGTGTATTTGAAATTTTCTTATTTAGGATCTATGACAAGGATCATGCTCATGGATGAAGTTCTTTATATTTTCCTCCCGATGTACATATTCTCTTACATTTATCAAGCTTCAAGCTCACTGTTATGCATATGCAAATCACAATTAATATCCAAACAAGGTCATCATACAAGTCTATGCAATGAAATTATTATCTAGGATCAGAGTTAAAATTAAAAATATAATATTATTTGTTCTTTGTCACTTAATGCATTAATTTGAAGTTAATAAGAGAAGTTGCTAGTCAATTATAAGAATGGTTAAATATTGAGATGTTTATCTTGAATCTAACACTAAGTTTTTTTGAATGATTAAATAACATCTCAATATTTGATGAAGTTGAAATAACAAAGCTATTAAAGATTAGATTAAATTGTTGTGAATGAGATTTATAGAAAAGGTTCGAATTAAAGGATGCTGTGGAGAAAATTGATGAGTTGAAAAATAGAGAAGGTATGGGATTACATTCATGAAGTCATTTATTAATAGCTTAAAACAAATATAAAATTACGATCAAATATACAATCGTTAGAAGCGAGAAGAAAGGGTTCATTGAAAGGGAAAAGCATTCGTGAAGAGAATGTTGACAATGTTGACAATGATTATTACAATGAAGAACATGTAATGTGGGCTACAACAGATGATGCTACTAAAGCAAAAATGAAAAAGAAGAGTTGAGGAGCGCTTAGAGAATGATATGAAAACCTGCTCAACTTCTTCAATCATACTCCTCAAGAGCCATAAGGTATAATTTACTCACTACCAAAATGTAAAGACATGATGGTTTAGAGAATTAACAATAAAATAACATTACTAAATGCATATGATAATAAAATTAATAATTTTTAATAATCAGTAAAAAGTTTGAGATGACTTTGGAAAGATCAAAGCAAATAATGAAGCTTTTAAGGTTACAAAGATTCTAATTTCACATATACATATATATCTCTTTATGTTTAAATATTAATTTTATCTTTGTTATAGTAATAAAAAAGTAACAGGGAGAAGTGGAAGAGGATTGGCAAGAAGAGAGAGGTGAAACCATGACAATAATGGAAGAGATGAAAGTGGAAGGAGATCTATAAGAAAAGGAAGATAAAGATGTTGTAGGCAAAAAAAAGATGAAAATAGAAAAAAAAAATCCAGAAGAAGATGGAGACAAAATGATGACAAGCATGGAACAGATCAAAATGGAAAGAAATTCGCAAGAAAATAGAGGAAAAAGTATAATAGGTAAAGAAAATGTGGAATAGAAGAAAATCTGCTAGAAATTGGAGGCAAAATCATGATAGGAAAACATTAGACGGTATTGGAAGGAAATATGCAAGAAGATGGAGATGGAAGGATGATAAAAATGGAATAAATGAAAGTGGAAGGTAATCTACAAGAAAAGGGCGGCAAAGACAAATAAAAGATGAAAGTAAAATAAAAATCTGTAAGAAAATGGAGGCAAAAACATGATAGGAAAATAAGAGGCAATAATGAAACATAAATGATAAGAAGGAAAAGGTAAAACTATCATCATTGATGATAACCCAAATAGTGAATCTGCACATTCAATATCAGATGATTTTGAGGATAAAGTTATGCTTATGGATAACCGGTCTACTACGTTTTTCACTCTTTGTAATTAAGTCTTGCATGAAAACTTTAATTTCAAAATAAAAAGAATAAAAAACTACTATTGATTTTCATAATTAAGTCATAAGAATCAATTACTATAATAGTAATTTTTTTAGCCTTTCTATTTTGAAATTAAAGTTTCTAGGCAAGACTTAATTAAAAAGAGTGAAAATCATAGTAGATCAGATTATCTATAAGCATAACTTCAACATCAAAATCATCTGATATTGAAAGTGATTCACGATCTAGATTATCATCAATGATGATAGTTTTGCCTCTCTTCTTATCAATATCTTCCATTATTGTCTCTTATTTTCCTATCATGCTTTTGCCTCCCTTTTCTTATGGATTTTCTTTTTACTCCATCTTTTCTTTGCATTTTCTTCCTTTTTCTCGTAGATTACCTTCCACTTTCATTTATTCTATTTTTGTCATCCTTCCACCTCCCTCTTTTTGCAGATTTCCTTCCAATACTACTGTTGTTTTCCTATCATGCTTTTGCATCCCATTTATTGCAGATTTCTTTCTATTCCATGTTTTCTTTTCTATTATACTTTTTTCCTCCATTTTCTTGTGGATTTCATTCCATTTTGATATTTTTCATGCTTGTCATCATTTTATCTCTATCTTCTTGTGGATTTTTTTTCAATTTCATCTTTTTTTTTTATTTTTTTTTTGCATGCTTCTTTGCCTTCCTTTTCTTGCAGATCTCCTTCCAATTTCATCTCTTTCATTATTATCATGCTTTCACCTCTTTCTTCTTGTCAATCCTCTTCCACTTCTCCATGTTACTTTTTTGTTACAATAATAAACACAAAATTAACATTTAAATATATATATATATATATAAAATTAGAATCTTCTTAACCTTAAACTTCATTATTTGCATTGATCGTTCCAAAGTCATATCAAACTCTTTAACAATTATTAAAATTTATTAATTATATAATCATATGCATTAAGTGACGTTATTTTACCATTAATTAAATAAAATCTTAATTTCTTTACATTTTGATAGTAGGTAAACTATACCTTATGGCTCCTGAGGAGCATGATTGAAGAAGTTGAGCACGTTTTCATATGCTCTAAACAGCTCCTTAACTCTTCTCTTCATTTTTGCTTTGGTAGTGTCATTTGCTGTAGCTCACATCACATTTTCTTCGTTGATATAATCATTGTCAACATTCTCAACATTCCCTTCACGAATGCTCTTCCCTTTCAACGAGCCCTTTCTTCTCGCTTCTAAAGATTGTATATTTAATCATCATTTTATATTTGTTTTATCCTATTAATAAATGGCTTCATGAATGTAATCTCATACCATTTTAAGTCAACCAGTATTTTAGTATGAGGTATGTTGCACCTTATCATTACTCGTTTATTTTTTTATACATAATATTAAGTATTAGTATTAATTTTTCTTTTATATTATTTATGTTTTATAATATTAAAATATGATTTTATATTCGTGAATGTAATAACTAATTAATAATCATAATAAAAATATTATATCTATATATAGTTTAGTTTCTTTTTATATTATTTAATGTTTTTATAATATTAAAATATGATTTATATTCGTGATGTATAACACTAATTAATAAATCATAATAAAATATTATATCTATATATATTTTAGTTTAATTTTTTATCAAAATATATATATATATATTATATTATAATATATATATATATAATATATATATATTATATTATATGATTTAGGTTTGAAATTTTTAAAATTTTAATTTTATTTTTAAAATTTTAATTTATTTAAATATTAAAATTAGTATTAACTTTTAAATATTTATAGAATATTTACTATTGTATGAACCATAAATTATTGATTTTTTTAGGTAAATCAAATATTAAACATTATAATTAATCAAATATTATTTATATTTTTAGATTAAAATCTTTTAGTTGGTCGTAACTAAGATGTTCTGATGTTGGCTCAAGGTCACATATCTTAAAAGACTTTGATGAATGACAAAATAAATAAATTTTATTTTATTTGTATGCTAAAGTCTTTTCTGCGGATTTTTTGATATTGAAGAAGTGAAGATTATGTTTTAATAACTCAAGGATGATTATTGAAGACTTAAAGAATAATTGAAGAATTATTAGTTAAGAAGGTTACTATATAAGGGTTATTAGGGCTCATGTAGCATAGAGATATTTATATGGATTATAAGCACAAAAATTCATTTTACAATCTTTCTTTCAAAAATTGATTTTAAATACTTTTGATTGAAAATTTTAGAGAGAAAGGTACTTTTGAGATTGGTGTTCATGGAAATCAAAAGATAAGAGGTTCATGGAAATCAAAAGATAAGAGGTATATGTAAAAAGATTTTGAAAGAAAAATCAAATCAAAAAGATTTCTGCAAAAGTTGTTCTATTATGATAGAATTGTAAGCTTCTAATAAAAAGCCGATCGATTTTAGCAAATTTGTGTTTCACCAAACTAGTTTTCTTAAAATCAGCAGAAACAGATAATTTACACCTTTTTTTAATATCCTTTCAAGCCTTTCCTCTTTTAACCACCACTATCAGCAAGATTTCCTTCTCAACAGATTTTTTAACGTTGGACTTTCTAACGGGAAGAATATGCCTCTGACTATGAAAGTCTTAGTCCTTCAAAATTGCAAACCAAGAGAAAGAGATCCAAGTTTTCAAATTTTCAAATTTATCAAAGCTCTTCTCTTTAGCCCGCTATTTTTTTTTTTTCTTCTCTGATCTTATTGAATATTGTTAAGATAAGAAAAGAAGTTTTCAACAACTATTTTTGAAGAAAAGTTTCTGCATTTAATTTTCTTTTCTGATTTTTAATTCTGTTCTTCTTGTGCTTATCTTGCATTTTCTCTCTGTCTATATAGATTTTGTGTAATTTATTGTAGGCTGGAGTTTTTCAAATAAAAATCATTTGTGTGTAGCTTTGGGTATAAACTAAGTTATAAGAGTTATCAAGCAATGTTCTCCTATGAGATTTTATATCTTGAATCAGAGTTTTCTAAGCTCTATAAAATAGAAGGGTAAAGATTAACTAAAACCTTAGAAAATATAATGGGTTAAAAGTTAGATCTAGGTGATTGATCTATTTCTTTTGTAATGTTGGTTTGTCTCTTACCCTTGAGTAATGTTGGTTTGTCTCTTACCCTTGAAAAGAGATAACATAGTGAAAAATCTCAAGAGGTATTCTTGAGGAGTGGATGTAGGCGGATTAGCGTCGAACCACTATAAATCCCTTGTGTTTATCTTCTTTTTATTTGAGATCTTACTTGATCACACTTGCTTAACACACATATTTGTTTATCTTTTATCAAATGCTAAGTTGTTGACGTTGTTGAATAATCTTTAATATAGCCCAGATCTATTGTTCATAGAATTTATTTGACAAGAATATACAATAATCGGAAGTGTACCTTGATCCATAAATAACTAGCAGATCTGATATTATGGTTGTTACCTTGTTGCTTTGCAGGCAATTCGATTCTCTCCAGTAACGCAGATCTTACGTTTTCTTCATCTTGGCCTTTTGTCGTAGAGTATTGCTCTCTAGCATGTGCAGAGAGAATAACAATCAGCTCTGGATGTTTATTCCTTTGATTGAGCTCTCAAAGCAAGCTGATCACCGCTTATATGTTTTGAGTAAAGCCGGTTAGAAATATAGCAATTACACAACTCTCATATTTTGTTTTCTTCTTCTCGTCTGTTTTTCACCTTAAGACTGGTCCATCTTTTACTTTTATTTAGGCAGAGGAAAGGGGTATTAAAACCCTAACTGCTCTAATCATTAAACTTATCCATTAAGCCCAATAACCATCATCTTAGGCCACCTTAATTAGAACCAACCCTTTAATCACATGGGCCACATATAGATTATTAAATAATTTAACAGACGTTTTTCCAAATATGAATGTATTAAAGTTCACACTTGGATTCTTATCAAATTAATTAAACATTTTTTTTTCCTTTAGATTTCTTCAATAACTAATTACTTTTCTTGGTAAGTGCTCTTGTATAAATCCAAATTATAGAAAAAGGATAATAAATTAGATTACAAATATTCTCGTTAGTGGTAACATATATGTCATAATTCAGATTTCAAATATTTTTCCTTTTTAGTTTTGGTGGAAAATGAAAGTAAAGTTAAAAAATCATTAATTTTACATAAAAATTTTATTAATATTTATTTCGCTTCGTAATCGGCTATTTAGGCTATTAGTCATATATGCATTAACCACGAAAACTGTTTGAATTCTATAGTGAAAAGTAACAAATCATAATTTTTAAATTACTTTTGTGAATATTTTCTTATTTTATTTCCTCTAAGGTAAAAGTCGTATGCATGACATTAACACTAAAAAGATTTCTTCAATAACTAATTACTTTTCTTGGTAAGTGCTCTTGTATAAATCCAAATTATAGAAAAAGGATAATAAATTAGATTACAAATATTCTCGTTAGTGGTGACATATATGTCATAATTCAGATTTCAAATATTTTTCCTTTTTAGTTTTGGTGGAAAATGAAAGTAAAAAATCATAATTTTAAAAAATTTTATTAATATTTCCTCGTAAGGTATAAGGATTAGTATATGCATTAACACGAAAAATTGTGAATTCTATAGTGAAAGTAAAAATCATAATTTTAAAAATTTTGTGAATATTTTCTTATTTTATTTCCTTCTAAGGTATAAAGACTAATGCATGCATTAACACTAAAATTATAATTCTCTAATAAAAGTAAAAATCTCAATTTTGATTATTTTGAATATTTCCTCTCTTTATTTCCTTGTGAGTACAAGCACTAGTACATGCATTGACATCATTATTCTGAAAATCGGGCCGGACCGACCAGTTCGATCATTTTAACCAAAAACTGCTCTGTGGTCTGGTCCGAGTTTCATAAGAAAATTGGGAGTCTAAAAATCGGCCTAAACCAGTAAAAAATGTATGAAAACCAACTTAAAAACCAATGAATCGAATTGGTTAAATACTGATTCAATTCAAATTCTGGGTTTTTCATAAAATATAGGACTTTTTTAAAATTTGGGCCTCTTAAAAATTGAGTCCACTGATTTTTTAGTTTTTGGGCCTCTTTATTTGTAAATTCAAAGTCCTAATATGTTAATTAAAATAATTAAATTGCCTAACTTTAAAACCACATGTGAAAAACAATAATACATTTTATGGTAATTAGTTAATTTTTTTAGTATTAAATTTAGTCATATTTTATTCTTTTTATTTAAAATTATTTACTAATTTTTTACTCTTTTTCGTAAAAGCCAAATTTGAATCTGTTTTTATTTGAGATCAAAAATTTTTTTTGTAACCTATATTTTAAATTTTATTTAATGAATATATTTAAAAATATTTTATATAAAAATCTGGTTGAACCGTATTGAATCCAATCGAACTCTCTAGTTCAAAAACTCCTACATTCACTGATTCACTGATCAGTCCGGTTCTCAAAACACTGATAAATATTGGAATTGTGAATTTCTATAATAAAAGCTGATTAAAAAGGATATGAGAATTAGACAAATATTTTTTTATCACCGATAGATTTGTGAGATTTTGTACGTTAATAAATTTTTAAATTACCTTTTTTTATTTCTAACTTTTTTCGGTAATGAAAACAAAGCATTAAATTCAAATTTTATGGAGCAATAAATTATTTTCTCCTAAAATAATCACTTTTTGTTTAAACCATCAATCTCAATTCTCCCTATTCCGAAATATAGATTTTGTTTGTTATGCAATGGATGAAGCAAAGAAGAAAGTTTTGGACATGCAAAATCTTTGTGACCGACTTCATCATCAAATTGAGAGCAAGATTATGGTTCATACTTAAACCGTAATCACCTTCTGTCTACCACATCTATGGCCGAAATTCGGGAGGTAATTAATTATTTTATTTTATTTTATTTTGTATATCGTGTTGGTTTATAAATATATCGAACAATTGATTTAACCTTCTTCTTTTTTGTAAAGCATTTAACTTAATTTCTATTTTCATTTTTGGACAACTGTTTTTTTATGATTTGATGAATTAATTATATTTTATAGCTAAAAAAATGGGCAGAATATATAAATTCACCTCTGAATTTTGCAATTTCAACCTTGTGGCACCCTCAACTTTTACTTTGACTTATCAAACACTTCAACTTATAAAACATTTCAATTTTTAAAATTATTCTACTGAATACTTCAATTTGCAAAATTTAGATTAATTAAATACTCATTAAAAAGTTAAAATTTATAAAACTTATTATCGCAAAGGTCATGCTAACTACATATCAAGTCGATATCTTACATATAAAGCCAAAAAAACCCTAAATATTATTTATATTAGTGTTGAAAAAGGTGTAATATTATCAAAATTTACAAGTTCAAGTGTATAATAGATCATTTGTGAAGTTCAGGGTGTCACAAGGTTAAGGTTATGAAATTCAGGGATGAATTTATGTATTTAACCAAAAAAAATCTTCATCAATATTTTTTAAAAAAAATTTTTAATTATATGTAACAATTTTTTATAAGTAAGAGGAATTATGAAATTCAATTTTTATGATATCTAATCTCCCAAGTTTTCTTTTCTCATTCTTTCTAAAAAGAAAAAAGAAAATCTACACTTTTTCCTTAATCACTCACTTAAGTCGAAAAATCACTGTCAAAGCCCAAAGTTTCTATCATATGCCCTAACTCTAACCACTAGAGAAATTATTCGCTTCAGATCAAGTCAATCCACCCAACTTGAATTTGGGCAGGATTCACATGGTTTTGTTTCCCTCAAGTGAGCACGCTTAACTCTAAAGGTCTTCTAACTCTCGAGGCCATTCCACCAAAAGGCGCCTCTAATGATTTGTTTATTCCATTTTAATGTATGATCGATTCATTCATGTGTCCCACGTTCGATTACCCTAGCCAATCTGCCACGTTAGAAGCCTGCTAGGAGCTTTGCTCTACTTGTCCTTTTCGAATCGCTTTATCGGGTCGAATTGTCATAGGTCCACAAGTTTTCAACTAGTTCTTCCTTGAACCACATATCTACTAGAGAGGTCCATCTCTGATACTAATTATCGCACCCTGACTCTAACCATTAGAAAATTGTTTGCTTTGTATCTAGCCAATTTCACCCCATCTTGAATTTGGACAAGATCCACACGGTTTTGTCCTGCAAATGGAATGGAGAATTTCCAGGAGGTCACCAATTCTAAAGCATGCTTAACCCCAAAGTTCTTCCAACTCTCCAAGCTATTCCACCAAAAGGCACCTCCAGTAATTAGTTTTTCCCTGTTTCAATATAAGATTCGATTCATTCATATGCCTTACATTCCACTATCCTAACTAGCATGTCATTTTAGAAGTTTTCCAAGAGCCTACCCGCTCTCTTCAACCGCTTTGTTGGGTCAAATTGTCAGAGGGATATATATACATATAATTCTTTGAAGCTTAAGGTTGGACTTACTTATGATGCTTGTATTATTTCTCCTATCATAAACATGCATATTATCCTTCTAGTTGCAACACATCTTGTCCTTTATATGATGTTTATTACATCTATAACTTGTCCTCAAATTATTTTATTAATTTCTTGCATTCTTCACCATATAGCCATGGTACTATAATGGATCCCCTTTTGCTATTGAGTTATACCTCCCAGAAGAGTCTTCCGAGTCTAAGTCTAAGCCTGAATCTGTAGGGTCTTCTAGTGATTCATTTGTATTTGACCTTGAGGGTCTAGTATTCAATTAAGATGTAACTTATGACCTTTGATGGTCTCCTTATCAATAATAAATTCTAGTTTTTTGCTTACTCGCATGTGGTCTTCATTTCCTTTGCATCACCATTTGATTCTAACATCAATGAAATGAAAATGAAAGTGAATAGAACATGCAATATTGGCAAGAAAAATGATCCAAGGCCTACCTTTATCCATTCTGGATATTAAGACAAGGCTTGATCAATTTCATTAAGAAGTTCAAAGATTGTTTTGTATGGAAAATCAAGGATATGACAGGAATAGACCCATTGATTGCCTTTTACAATATTCCTACTTATGATCAAATCACGCTAATTAAACAGGATTGAGAAGGTTGAAGCTTGGATAGTGCTTGAAGATCATGGAAGAAGTCATCAAGCTCTTAGATAACGAGTTCATAGAGCCATTCACTTACGCTTAATAGTTGACTAACATAGTGCTTATTCTTAACAGGATGGGGAAATTGAATGTGTGTGGATTACATAGATCTAAATAAGGCATGCCCTAAGGATGATTTCCCCTTATTCCATATCGATCTGCTACTATATTTAGCTCGGTCAGAAATGGTTTCATTAACAGACTTATATGCCACGTACAACCAAATTCCAATATATCCTCTGGATAATGAGAAAATGACATTCATCATAGATTGGGCACCTACTGTTACAAGGTAAGGACTTTCAAATTAAAGAATACTAGGGCAATTCAATAAAGGATAGTGACCATTATCTTCCATGATATGATGCATCAAGATGTGGAAGTATATGTGGATGACATAGTCATCACGTCCAAGAAAACTGAGGATCACCTTTGTGCTTTAAGGCGATTCTTCCTTAGACTCCGTCAATACAACCTCGGGTGAACCCCATAAAGTGCTTATTCGAAGCATCCTCAAAAATATTCTTAGGATATATGGTTAGCAAGAGGGAATAAAGGTCAACCCATTGAATCAAAAGAAATTTTGGAAATGCCAACTCTCAAGATCGAGAAGGAAATTAGAGGTTTTATAGGCTACCTACGGGACATCAGCAAATTCATAGTCCAATTGAAAAACACTTGTGGGCCTATATTCAAACTCTAGAGGAAAGGAGCTTCGAAAGAGTGGAATCATGATTGCCAAATCGCCTTTGAAAGATTAAGGAGTACATGTTAAATCCTCCTATCCTTCAACTACCTTGACTAGGGCAACCTCTATTATTGTACCTATTGATGACTGAAGAATTCATGGGGACCATTCTTGCATAAAAAGTCTACGATTCACAAAATAAGAACATCATCTACTATTTAGTAAATGCATGCAAGTCCATGAATTGAAATACAGTCGAATGAAAAACTCTGCATAGCACCAGTATGGATTTGCCAAAAGTTATAACACTACTTGTACTTTTACCTTACACATGTCATTGTTGATTAAAGCTCCTTAAAATTCCTTAAAGAAAGGTTGGTTCTCGACAACAAGATGATAAGGTGAAAGGCGGTATGAGCGACATTCGACTTGAAGTCTATTGCTAGAAAATCAATCAAACGCAATGTTAACCAATCAATTTATAGCCACTTCGATTAACAATGAGCTATTCAAGCCTAAAGCCCCAACAAAAATATCTTAATATTTAAGCCAAGTATTTGGAAGATGTACTTTGATGGAGCCTCGAACAGTACTATGGGATTAGAGTCATGCTTGTCACCCCAAATGGAGAATATATGCCAATAACAATTAAGGCAGTGACCAACAATGAGGCTGACTATGACGTCTATGGGACTCTAACCTAATAATATCTCAAGCATTAGGAAAATGGAAGATAAAGGAAGAACATTTGGTTCCTTACCATCAACTTTTGGCCAACTTGTTGCAACAATTCCAAGACTTATCTTTCCACTACCTAGCCTAGTCTAAGAATCAGTTTGTGGACATTTTAGCTACTTTGACTTTCATTGTAAATACCTCAGAAGGAATGGCAAGCCGAACGCTGGCAATTCAGGCCTAGAAAGAGCCTGCTTTCTACCTAAGTATTCAAGCTATTGATGATAAGCCATGGTTCAGGATATCCTAAACCTCCTCAACTATAGTCAGTATCCAAAAATTGCTTCAAAGTCAGATAAGCATACTTTGAGGCAACTGACCTCCAATTTCATCTTATGTGAAGATGTGCTATATAAGCGAGCATGGAATAATATCCTCCTTGGGTGCGCCACAAAATCAGAATTTGAATAGGTAATAGAATGGGTGCATTGGGAAGAACATGATTCGCACATGAATCAAAATTTAATTGGCTCAGAAGATCATGGACCTCAAACATTACTAGCTGATAATGAATGAACATCACAGTAGCTACATTTGGTTATGTCACAAGTGTCAGATTTTCTCTCAGCTTCAAATGCCCCGACCCGAATTAGGTGGAAACTGGTGGTTTACACCACAAAAAAAAAAAAAAAAAAAAAATCAGCTATTGAGAATAGGTAACTGGAATGCGGTGCACTTGGCGAGTCTGAAGAACATGCATCGCAACCATGATTCAGAAACTTTCAATTGGCTCAGAAGACTCATGGACCTCAAACATTATAGCTCGAAATGCGAATGAACACTCACAGTAGCTACATTTTGGTTATGTCCACAAGTTGTCAGATTTCTCTCTCAGCTTCAAAATCCCCGACCCGAATTAGGTGGAAACTGGATGGTTATACACCACAAAAAAAAAAAAAAAAAAAACCATGCTATATCATACTAAATTAAGAAAAAAAAAAAAAAAAAAAAACATGCTATATCAATACTAAATTAAGAATACAAAATTTTAATTATGATTCAATATTAAATCAAATATATATCATTGATTCCGATCAGGAAGTTTTACCTTATCTTAATTAAGAATTTAAAATTTTGTCAATCTTATTTAGAAATCAGAATCGTATTGTAGAAGTTTTATCCTATCATACTATTTTATATATTCTCTCTGGAGAAAAAATCACCACCAAGTTACTTATTTCGTCAAATAATTTTATTTTCTTTGGCTATCAAAAATTTATTTGATTTTCACTATAAATAATTTTTAGATTCACTGTAATAACAATCAATTTTACTTTCTTTTGTTTTTTAGAATGCCAAATTTACTTTTGATTTATGAAAAGTTTCATAACTTTGAAATTTCAATTAACTATATAAATCTATCTTTAAATATACATATTTCTTTTTCTGTTTTATTTAATCTATATATTTACTAAAAGTCTTAAACCGTAATATTTTATGATTTTTAAATCTAATCTTTTAATCATTAGATTATATTCTCACATTTCATTTAACCAACATTTGACCAAGCTTGTAGAAGATGTTTTTAACCAACATTTCATTTATATGCTTCGTTATCTAAAAGCCAACAAAAGTTGTACCAACACAAAAATTTGTGTATAACCTCTATATTGACCAAAGATCTTAAAATTATCATATATCATATGATTAAATAAATAATTTTTAATGCAAATGATTCCCTGCCCTGGTGATAGGGGTGATGTCCTAGGATCAAGAAATCCTGGATTTAATCCTTAACATTTATCATATGATTGACCAAAGATCATAACGTGATTAAAATTAACATTATCATATGATTAATTATAAAATTCTTAATGCAAACGATCCCCTCAGTGGATTGTAATGCATTGTACTGTCCTTGCAAAAAAAAAAAAAAAAAAAAAAAAAAAATTGCAAAAAAAAAAAAAAAAAAAAAAAAAAAACTATTTTTTTTAAACGAATAACACATACTAGTTTCTTGTCTTGAACCCAAACTCAAGCTAACATGTCTGAGGTTGTAAAACTCAATCTTAAACACAACTCTCAAGTCTGACATTCAAATAAAAAGCAAATTCATTTGAAAGAACACTGATATTCTAAATTACTTGAATTAAATTCACTGGATACTCAAATCGTAATACTCGAATGATAACTTGATTCATCATTTCAATTTGCACTGATAAAAAAAAAAAAAAAAAAAAAAAAAAAAACTATTTTTTTTAAACAATAAATTACTAGTTTTTGTTTGAACCCAAATCAAGCAAATGTCTGAGGTGTAAAAACTCAATCTTAAAATCTCAAGTCTGAATTCAAATAAAAAAGCAAATCATTTGAAAGACAATATATTCGTAAATTACTTGAATAAATTCATGGATTACTCAAATCGAATAATACTCGAATATAACTTGATTCATTATTCAAATTTGCACTGAATTTAAATTTTAAACTCAAGAATCGTTTAAGAATCAAATCCAATTAGTTCATGGACAACTTGACCCGGTGAAATTAGAGGATTCTGAATTCTATTAAGACTGAAAGATTATCCTTTGCCAACATATAAATTCTAAGAAAGAATGGGCAAAATGTAAATGTTCCTTTCTTATTATTTCTTTCTTTTCCTATTCCCACTGAAAATTTACCTCAAATTACAAACAGAAAGTAATAGGATCATAAGAAATTTGTAATACAGAACGTTAAACTATTTATCCATAAAGAACAATGTTTGAACTCCATTGTCAAAAGCGAACAACAATCTCAATTTCAAGAAAAATCCTGAATTGTAGCTCAATCATCATGACCTTTAAAGATCAGCTCAGCCCTGAACATCCTGGAAACAAAAACACTAATCATATAAATTCTTCTTTTAGTATCCATTTATGAATAAAAAGTCCCAATCCAAAAACATATTGATATTCAATAGTAAGAACCCAGTCAAAATAACATTCCTTTCGTGGCCTGAATGCACCCATAAAACTAGTGAGTTCATAGATAAAAAATGCTTGTGACTAAAATTACAAGTTTAAGCCTACATTTTAAAAATCAGCAAAATATTTCATAAAAATTTCAAATCTCATTCTTTCTAAATGTAGTGGTTATAATGAAAAATATTTGCGCTATTAGCAAGAATACTGAAATCAATTAATGTGCCCATTGTATTTCTTCATTTCAAAAATATTGTACAATTGATTCTGCCTGGATTCTATAAATGAGAAGACCTAGGTATTGAAAGTGACTGCTTTTGCAATCTTTTAGTTTTACTAAAATCTTTTACTTTTTCTTTATCAGGCGAAAATCACAATGCATATGTTCCATGAATTACCTTAAATCCTAGGTTTTCTGTGCTTCTTTACCACTTCAACTCCTAGTTTTAATCCTTGCTCCAGTTTCATCCATTAGAATCAAGTCAATGATAAAAGGCTCAAACCAAGAATTATCTTCTTAAATATGCAATTCATTTATAGACAAAGCAAACAGATAGTGTTCAAGGATAGTCTTGATATAAGTCAATTGTAACAGGTAATATCTTCATTTCATCCATAATAGTTCTCTCATTTCACTACCCTACCTACACAGACGTTATTCAAAACATTTATGCATCCACGTATACTACATTTCTTCCTCACCCCATTAGAAAACCATATTTGAGATATCTTCTTTTGCTCAATAATTTTCCATCAACCCACCAAGAAATACTGCCTCCATAACTAATCTCCCAACTTAAACCCATGATTGTTTTTAGTGATCCTTTGTGACACCTCAACCTACACTGTGTGCCAAAGCTTCAGGAAGTCGCAAATGAAATAAATACCTCAACAACTCATGCGACTCTAGATATCTTCGATCAAATGTAATAAGATAAGAATAGAACAATTCGCCTACCAACTCTGAAGCATCAACATTAACTTCAATAGGACTATTCTGCCCTCAACCTAGTAAGCTTTTACAAGGACACTAGTTCAATGTCTTATTATCCTTCTCTTGTCAAGTTCATACCATTCTGAATTTAACATATCTGCTGCAGCATTCCAGTAATACTGTCATTTCACTTTCACTGCTCATTTCACAAGCTCACTAGTCTTGCCGAAGGTTCAATTAATTATTTTGCAAGAAAATATCTTTTGGGGGATTGTTCCTTCGAAAAGTAATCAAATGAAAATTCTTGTTTACAGAGTGAGCATTAGCTAAGACATTGATCAAGGCAAACTCCAAGGTTTTCTAAAAGCTCATTGCGTTTAGTTTAGACCAATCAATTTTTTAACTTAAAGATGGAGAGAAGCCTATAAAATGTTTCTATAAGTAAAGGCATTATGAGTGAAGAAATCTGAAAAGCAGCCAAACACTAAGACAATGTGCATGTGGCCCATTCAAAATGACTTGGAATCGAGCTGAGATGAAGGTAGAGGAAATCACATCAGTGAAACATTTTTGACAAGCAACTAGTATAACAAAAGACTTGAAGGAAAACCAATATTAAGTAGAGCAATTACCATGAGGCCAACTTGAAGGACAGCTAGCACACAATTATTTAAAATTATTAACGGAACTAGTGATGCAGGTCACTACTGTAGCAATTTTATAATTTGTGGCTTACTATTTATTTCTATCATTTTGGTCAATACCTAATTCTATCAGGATTTTAAATTCAAGGTCTTCTTTTGTTAGGATTTAAGTTCAAGATCTAGTTCCATTGGATATAGTTATTGAAGGCAAGCCTTAGGGCGCAAGGGCTTGGGCCTCAAATGCCTTGAGGTGGGTGACCTTGCTGAGGCACTCGCCTTGGGCAGAAGCGCGCCTTTCTATTTTTTTCCCTAAACAGTCGCCTAAAGTTTTCATTCAATCAAAGCTGTCTGGCTAGCATCTATTAGCTAGAATAAATACATAAATAAGAAACAGAATGCAACACCTTCTAACATTGTTGTGCTCTGCAATCCAGCCTCCACTATTCCATCCAGCATTGGCTTCCCACTCACCTCCTGCAATCCAGCCTTTAGCTATTTAGCCATCCAAATATTATACAATTTCTCTTCCCATACTTGCTTTCTGTTTTCCTTCTTCTCCCTTTTATTTTCTATGTTCTTGCTTCTCCTTTTTCTCTTAACTCCAATCTTAAATATAAGCTGTTATGCTGCTGATTTTTTTTCCCTCATTTGTGTTTTTTTTTTTTTTTCCACCTTTTTTTTATATCTTAAAATATAATTTTCATGTGCTTTTTTTTTTTTTAATTGCACCTCACCTCACTTGGGCATATGTCTATGCCCAGGCCTAGGCTACAACAGCCCTTTGCACCTATGTCTGCCTTGTACATTTAATTACTATGTTCTTAGGATTTTATGTTTAAAGCTTTATTCTGGTTGGATTATATGCAATACATAAGGGTATAATGTTCTATTTAGAAGAAGATTTTCAGATTTTTGAGTGAGAGGGTTGACCCAGTGCATGAGGCATCCATATTTATGGGCTTGCAAGAGGGTGAATAAAAAAACCCTGGTTATTTATTTTTCCTGGTTGTTTAACCAAAAGCTCGAGCCTATTTAGGATGAGGTTTGGGTCTCCCTGTCCTCTCTTTTCAATATTCTCATTCTCATGTCTGACTTGACCTAATGTAAGATTAGGATTATTTTGTACATCAATTCTGGCATTTGATAAGAATTTCAATCCAAAACTGCAATGGCAGCAAAGAGAGAGAGAATTTCTAGGGTGCATCAACCTCAAACCAAGCCCTTGAGATGCAAAAGGACTGATGGAACAACTTATACAAGTAGTAATAAACTTGAATGGAAATTATGTGGGAGCCTGGACAAGGTTGTTAAAATTGCTTTTTTAACTAGGACTGTTGGAGGGTGCATAAAATCATATCATAAATCAAATCGTAAAATCGTAAGATTTTATGAATTACATAATTTAATGAAAAACCAAGATGAATTGATTAATAATAAAATACAACTTACAGATTGTTTAATATTTTTTGAACAATAAGAATGTAATATCATATTGGATAAAAATAATAATTTACCAAACTAAAAAGTGCTCTAAAAATGAAATAAAAGAAATTAGTAATTTTTAATTAGGCATAAAATTCTTAAATTTACAATCCCATCCAA
Source organism: Jatropha curcas (assembly GCF_014843425.1). The sequence goes on from NW_023591768.1 coordinate 1,111,236, forward strand.
TTAATTGCCTTTTACACCCCTCTTCTTGGGCTTTTTTTTTTTTTTTTTTTTTTTTTTTTTCACCCCTCTTCTTGGCTTTTTTTTTTTTTTTTTTTTTTTTTTTTTTTTTGCAATTTCACTTTTTAAATATATAGATATAGAAGTTTCTTTTGATAAGTTAATAAATAAACGTATCTAAATATTTGTCCTATTCAAAATCAAACAGCTCGATTCACCCCAACCAAACTAAATTAAAATACTCTCTATTTAAATTAAAAAGAAAAACGACTTTCTTATCTTTTTTCCGAGCTTCATGTGTCTCACTTCTCTCTACCTTTCCCGATGCAAAGGCATAACTGATCTCATACATTCACAGCCATGGAAGAACAGTTGAAGATGAACCTGAATGCAAATACTTGGCTTTTCCTTCATTCCCTGAGTTCTTAAATACCTCGATCTCGATCAATTCAAATTCCTTTCACGAAGAGCCAATAGAACTACACAAGAGTTGCAAGAGAGAAGGGGAGATTTTAATTTCTAATTCTATTTTCAATAAAGCTCACTGTTATACCTTCTCCTCTTTTCTGATCATCAATGTTAAAATAGTTCCTAGTTTTCCATTTCTACCGATTTGAACGATTTCACCGATTTCACATACAATTTTGAAAATTGTGATTCTAATTCCGATTGAACATGTTCTAGGTAGTTGGGGTCGTAACGAGTTTACGACTCAACTCGCATTTCTAACAACCATGAGCTAGATGCAGATACTGGATGGCAATCACAATCCCTTGAAACTTCTACAAGGAGGAGTTGAGGATAAAGAAGATATAGAAGAGAATATTAACCCATTTCAAAATCTTGTGAATTGTTTACAACCCTAACACAATGGATTGGATTGAAGAGTGGTTGGTGGGAGCTCTTAATCTTAATTCAGGAGTTCAAAATGAAGTCCTAATTTCAATGATAAAATGCATGTGGAAGATTTCCTAGATTGGGGATTTAGCTAGAACCTATTTTGAGTTGGAAACCAATACCTGAAGAGCGTAAAGTACTATTTGCAAAGTTGAAATTGAAAGGAGTTGCAAGAGAAAGGTTGAAAAGGTTTGAGGAGTAACAGGCTAGACAAGGTAAAAGAATTGTACTTGATAATTGATGTAGCAAAATAACCCTAATCCTAAATTAGATTACATAGGACAAGAGAATATTGAAAAGAGAGGCAAAGAGACCAAACTGTTAACCTAAATAGGCTAGAACTTCTGGTTACACAACCAGGAAAAATAATAAACCAGAATTTTTTTTTTCTAATCTCAAAAATCCGAAATGTTCTAATCATTATAAACCTTTACATAGCATATAATCCAACTAGAACAAAGTTTTATACATAAAATCCGAGATCTTAAACATAAATCCTAATGAAAAAACGAATTTGAACATAAAATCCTGATAGAATCAGGACCAAAACAATAATACTTAACAGCTCAAAATTATAACATTGCTATGGTAGCACATCATAGAAGCATCAATGATCAAACTAAAATTCTAAACTTTTATTCATGAATCAACTAGCATAAAGAGGATGGATACAAGTTATGATTTTGGTTTGACCTGAGTAATCACACAAATATATTCATAATCAGCCTTTGCTTATCCCTATTAGTAGTATGAGAGAGATTGCAGCTCAGTCTATTCCCATTAGTAGTAATGTGAACAAATGTCCAGCTCAGTCCACCAGATATCTTTACCAAATCACAGTCAGCCAAGAAGTGAATTTCATATCTATATAAGTAAAACATAAAGCCAAAGAAGAAATCAATATGACACTGGACAGCTCGAGAACACTTGAAGTCCTAGGAAATTAGGGCTATGGTTTATAGAAATCAAGAATTAGAGCTTGAATATCAATGTGGCAGATCTGATTTCTTTAGAAAATAAAGTAAAAATTAGCAAAAAAAAATGAATTATCAGTATCTCACCAATGGGATCCAGGACTCATCCTATCAAGAACTAATCATGCTTTCTACGGTTAGAATTGCATCACACAACTCAAGATAAAAGCAAAATCTGCTCTAATTTTACTGACTGAAAACTTCATTAAGAGGTACTACAAGGATGGATATTTGTAGAGCCCAACTACTCCTAAAACTTTATCCGACAGGATTTCAAAATTAGTCATAGTATTATCCTTAACCAATGAGGACTCCAAATGACAAATATAAATATTCCTAAGCAAAACAACAAAGATGAAATTACAAAATTGCCGCTTAGACTTAAAGTGCTTGACTAGCAACTTACTATTAAAATAGACACATAAAAATAACTCTAGAAAGGACGAGAAATACATTGTAATATCTAAGATAAATCCTAGATAAAATTTAGACCAGAATTCTAAAATTGTTGATCTTTTGAGTTCGAATTTTTTTGATTTCCTCATCCACATAATAACATCTCCAGGATTAATCCTAATAAGCTCTCTGTTGATTTAGATAAAAGAATGTGATAGACTGTGCTGCCTATCCCCTATCAGCATATAGTACAAGAACAAAGGTGCCAAGATAACAAGAAATGATGTGCCAAGATAATAAGAAATGATGAATATAGAAAATGTCATCCAAGCTGTGAATTCAGTAAACATATCCAAAGACACACAAATGTGAATTCTTGAACTGCCTTATCCCACTAAGAAGGATTATGACATGAAGATGCATGGAAACTAGGGAAAGTGTGAAATGAGTAACAAATTTGAGGTGCTATAAGAATACAATTAAAATAAAAATGATTTGCAGGCTGCAACAAGAAAGCATGACACTAAATTAACAGTTTAGATAACTGAGCTTAACATAGAGGATTGAGACTTAACTTGAAAATGCACACTATTATGCATGAGAACATAGTGCTTGGACAAATGGCATTGTTCTAAAACTAGTGTAAATCTAAATATGTATAATGCATGAACTAATAATCAATGGTTTTGAAATAATTTAAGAACGGAGAGGCATTGCATATAACTTTACAGGATAGAACTATTATATCAGCTAAGATCGTCAACAAAGATATTGGTGTTTGAGATTTACTCTTTTTTTTATTACTTACTAAAACCGAACTTCTTAAATTACCTTCTTAATGAGATTGAGAGGTGCATGTATTAAGATTCCTATTAGGAAAGCTACCTTGAGTGAAGTACCAATTAGAAAATTACACAAATCAATTCAACCAACAGAAAAATATGGAGCAATAAGACCGAATTTGGTACTGAGAAATTTCATCTAATGAGAAAGGACCACAAGAAAGTTTCGGGCTCATTATGGTTGTATGCAAAAATGTTATTGTTTTTGGAAAGGATAAGTTAAATTGATTATTGCTGTTAAACAGAAAACCATAAAGACCAATATATGACAACACATTCACAAAATCTAGCATGAGATAAGCACAAGAATTGGGGCAAGAAGAATCTAAAAAAATATTAAAAAAAAAAAAAATTACTTTTACATAACTAACTATCCTACCTCATGAGCAGGAACATTTGATATCTTAGGAGGTTCCAACTTTGCAGATCCATCAAATATATGAGAACATTCGGTGTAAGCAGACCCAATGCCCACTCCAGCACCAAAAGCCACCGATGCCCAGCGACTCACTGGGGTCCCTAGTTTGAAGATAACAAAATGGTGATCAATTCATTATCATAAACAATGTATCATGAGCTCAGAACACCATATAATTAAACCATCTACACCATTCGCATTCTAAAAACTCAGACTAGAAGAGTAATAGCAATTTCTTTGTTCTTCAAATGTAAATTAGCTCACAACATTACTAAAATTCCAAATAATGCAATTAAAATAAATTCCAGCTACAGTTAATTATACAAATCTACACTTGAAAGTAACCAATAATACATGCATATATATACAAAACAAAATCTATCAGAATTGAAACATTCAACCATAGTCAAAAACCCACATAAATAATTTATTAAAAAAAATTCTTTCAAAAAGAAACCGAAGAAGCCAGAGAGAAAAGACTGACTGAAGAAAAGAAGACCGCCAAAGGCGCCAGCCAAGGTGGAGTAAACAGAGCGTCGGACCGTCAGATCAAGACACGCGTCCCATTTGGCATTCACGTCGACTTTATCGGCCATAGATTTTGTTTAAGATGCTGCTGTTTTCCTCTTGCTCTTGTTCTCGTCTCTTCGTTTAGACGTGTATTATGCCGTTTTGCGTCACCGGTGAGGGTTCTTTGTTCTATGCTTCCTTCGGAAATTGAGACAAAAACGAAAAGTGAGATATCACGATTTTGGGTTTGCTAATAGGGCTCTAAATTGAATGTGGGCCTCTGCCTATTTGTTTGGGGTATACAATTCCAATTTCGGCCCAAATATTTTGACTGAATTCTTTTGGAAGCATTGAACCTGATGTCACGAAATTTTATACATGCCAAGTCCTACCTCGTGCAGCCCTCGCTAACCGTGCCCAAACTATGAAGGTTAGTGGAATGGCAACAGGTCAGCATTCGGAATCAAATCAGACTGAATCAGAATTGGACCAAATAAAATAGAAATCAATTCGGCATTGAACCAAACCATATTGGTTCGGATTTACTTCGATTATGCCAAACTGAATCACCTATTTTGCGCATGAAAAATTAATTTGGTTAACTATGTATAAAAACGAATCAAAATCAAAAGCTGAATGGTGATGACTGCTCAATGAATCAAACCAAATGAACTACTTCGATTTGATTTTGATCAGACTTGAGTATTGCTCGCTCTTAGAGGCCAATGTTATGTGCACCAAGGGATGGAAACGGACATTCGAGAAATTTTTTTAACAATCTATATCCATATTCATTCAAAGTTTTATTATTTGTATTGAATGTAAATTCATTCAAATATCTATTTCTAAACCCGTTTAAAACTTTAACTTATGTATCTGTTTCAAACTCATTTAAAATATTTATTAAAGGTAACTGTAGTTTAAACATTTTAAACCATCTGAATTTATTTACTAATAATTGGTATAGGTAATTATGACTAAACCCGTTTAATATACCTTATCTCTTCCATCTTAATAGCAAAAAATAGGTATTTTACTTTCTTTCTCTTTAAATGCTTTTAGGATTTTAAGAGTATATTATTTATTTTTTAAAAAAAATTTTCTATATTTATTAGGTGTATTGTAGCAAAAATTAATGGAGATTTTTTAATTTTAAAAAGGGCAATTTAGATATTCTATCATATATTTTTAGAAAATTAATATGTTCTACAAATTTTATAATCCTTGTAAAAGAAGTAGCATATAACGAATATTAGATACTGAAAGACCTATATTATACCCTACCTATACCGATCAAGAATAATAATTCTTTTACTACTCTTATATGTTTCAAACTCATTTACCATTATTTTTAGCAATAAAGCTTAATTTGTCCTCTAAACTTGAAAGCAATATTCACTATTGCCAAAAACTCAATTTTTTATATAATTTGCTCCCTGAATTTAAACTAAGGTACAAAAAGCACAATTTTTTTATTAAAAAATTAGTTTAAATATTTTCAACTAATAAAAAATATTTAAAAAGTTTAAAATCGTGAAAGAAAAATTATTTAAAAATATAACAATAATTATAAAAAATATAATGTATTATCATTGATTTAAAAAATAATTAAACAAAATATTTGATTTACATAAAGATTATAGAATTAGAAAAGTATTTGATCCTATGAATATTTGGTTTAAAAATATTTATTAATTTTTGCTTGATTATTTCTTATTTGTATTTTATCTAAATAAAATTTTTTTTTTTGTGCAAGTTCAAGGGAGTAAATTGTGTAACAATTTGATTTTTTGACAAACTGAATATTGCTCCCAAGTCCGGGGATGAATTAAACTTTATTTCTTATTTATACTCTCGTCGAACTAATCAGGATATGACGAATATATACGTGCGAAACTAATCAGGATATGAACGAATATATATGAATATATATATATATATATATATATATTATATATATATATATATATATATATATATAATATATATATATATATAAAAAGGAGGATCAATGAAACTTTTTTTAGTTGATGACATGGGCGCATAATTTGAAAAGCAAATTTCTTTAAATTTTTAGCATTTTAATTTTTCCTTGCTATGAGAAATTGCCTTTTTAAATTTTTGACAATTTAATTTATTTCCTTTAAAATATTTTTAATTGCAAATTTTTTATTAATTTCCTCCTTAATTCTTGAAGTTTGTTTATTTTGTTTGCTTAGTTTTATTTTTTCCAATTTCATTATCATTTTGTATTCTTGATAATATATAAAAAGGAGGATCATGAAACTTTTTTTAGTTGATGACATGGCGCATAATTGAAAAGCAAATTCTTTAAATTTTTAGCATTTTATTTTTCCTTGCATGAGAAATTGCCTTTTAAATTTTTGAAATTTAATTATTTCCTTTTAATATTTTTAATTGCAATTTTATTATTTCCTCTTAATTTCTTGATGTTTGTTTATTTTGTTTGCTTAGTTTTATTTTTTCCAATTTCATTATCATTTTGTATCTTGATAATTTCAATTTTTTTATTTACTTTTGCAGGAATTAAAGTGTATGCAACAAAAGATAGTTTAAATCTATTTTATGCAATAATGAATCTAAAATTACATTTTAATATGTTTCTTTAATTATGTACTCCCAATGTAACAGAAATCAAGTAATTAAATCGTTTTGAAAAAATGAAGTTTTGCATTCTACTCATTACCCTATCTTCCATTTACACTGAAAATTAAAAATATAATATTATATAGTTGCGCGAAATACGGGATACCACATAGTATATATATAAAGCAAATATTTTTTTTCAATAAATTGATATGTGGCATAATCTTTCTATAAGATTTCCACTTGCCCTGTTATTTCAAGAAATGACGTGTGGCATACTTTTCTAATTGACATCCACTTAATATGTATTGAAATTAATTAATTGAAAAAATAATTATTTCATATCTTGACATTTAACCAAATTGATCAACTCATCCCTGTTATTTGACAATATTAATTAGTGGTCCTTCGATTTACTTCCGTCTAACTAGATCAATATTTTTCACATTTTTCCGTTAAAATGAGTCAAAAATTAAGAGAGAGATAAGATAATTAATTTAAAATGACAAGAATAACCCTTTGGAAACCACGCTCATCTTCAAAAGTAGAAGCAAAAAGATATTGGTATGAACCATAGGCAAAAGAAAGAAAAAGAAATGAAATTAAATAGCAAAATTTTTGGAACCAAGCTCCTTAATTAGCTCTTACACCTCCCTCTCTTATCCTTACCATACAAATCAGCGCAACGGACAAAAAGGAAAAACAAAATAAATGAAAATTCTAAAGTTTAATATCATAAATTTAAATTTTACAAGTTTTTAAATTATTTGTTTGCATACAAGTTATATGAATATTAAAAAATAATTTTAATAAAAAATGAAATATTAAAATTAAAATTAAAAATCAAAATTAATACTTATTAAAATTGTGCACAACACAGGCATATGGTTAGTATCCTAAAACACCCTGCCGCTTCGCTCCCTATGTGTCTTCCATTCTCGTCGCCTTATCTGAAGGAGGAAAAGAAAATTTCCACTCTATCCTCGTTATGTCACGCTTTATAAAAATATATATTTTAATAAAATAAAAAATATATTAAATGTACATATATAATAAAAAAATAATTATATATTTCTATTTCAAGAAGGATTCAGACAGGAGCTAAAAATATTTTAAAAAATTGCCCTATTGAGATAAAAATAGGTTTTCGGATTCATGGCATTTTGCATCCCTAAAGGTTGGAGAATTTACTTGCCTATACATGGCTTGTTAGCAATGAGTAAGCTAGCAAAAGAGCATATATTTACGAGCCAGGCAAATAAGATAACCAAAAATTGCTTGATTTGGTTCTATTTTATTTGCTTACTCGATTTCCACTCGACTCCAGAAGTTCACATTTATGATTTGGTTCAAATTGAATTTTTTAAAAGTTAAAGCTTAAGTTTGGTTTGGACTGACCCCTAAACCGGCCAAACCAAGCCATGAACACTATTTACAATACCAAGTCCATTAGGATGCTTCAAGCCATATGTTCACCTTCATTTTATATATACTATATACATTACTAAGTCCATTAGAGGGTATTTTATGCCCATTTATAGAGCATATTACAAAACTCAACAAGTGCAGAAATTACATAAATCAATAAAGGATGATGGACAATAGTGTTAAATTTAAGATTTTTTTGGTTTTAAATACCTCCATTTTGGCTATTAGATCAAAGCTTCATTAGCAACTTGAATTTGTGTTTAAACTTGTTTAACATTGAATACAACTCTAGTATTGTTAAGGAATGATAACGGAAAAATGCCACATCGATATGGCTAATTCTAGAAAAGATAAAGAAGTTATGAACCAACCTAAATCTAAACTACCAATATAATCATAACTTTAGTACATCAATATGGCTAATTAATTCTAATTACCATAATAATCCTTGATAGCTCTCTGTCTAACTTAAGCATCGGAGTACCCACAGTTACTTATTCCACAATACTCCAATTTGTTGTTTTGTTTTCGATTGGCGTCGTGATTTTCTGTTTGCATTTTTTTATACTTATTAATTTATACCTAACTAGATATCAAGTATCAAAGTCCTTCCTTTGATTGGTACAGCACTCTTTATTATTATTTTTATTATTATTATTTTCTTTTGATTACGTAAAATTAATACTATATTGCTATGAATTTAACAATTTGTACCAAATTTTCTTATAGTATTGCTTTTCCTCCTTGTCTCTAAAAGCCTGTCCTTACCATGACGTGACACCTAATAGGAAGATGATCTGATTTTTTTTTTCCATTGAGATGTTTGGTTACAACAAAATGTTAAAAAATATATATATACGTTTCCGTCCAACTATCTTTTAAGAGAATTGCCTAATAATTAAAAAAATAACGAATAATTTTAATAGCTATAATTGAGTTATATTTAAACTTAATATCCCTAATTTATAATATTTGTCATATTTAAAATTTCATATCCTTTGAGAAAACCATTAAGGCTATGTTTAGTATGGTGTATATTAATCAACCAGGTAATGAAATAGAAATTACATTACAGTATTGATTATATTGTTTTGTTAGACTTTTCTTTGAACCATATAATATAATTGAGATTACATATGTAATTTTTATTACTTAAATTAATGCAATGTTCATTACATCAAATAAATCTATTTAAAACCCGTTACATTCCTCAAAACTCATAATCATTCTCGATCACCATTATAACCATTACTTCACCACCACCGCCACCCTAATTATCACACCACCACTCTACTACCACTACCACCACAATATTATTAATTATTCTTTTGTATTTGTTATAGGAACATGAATGAAAAATTATTAAAAAGATTTAAATACATAATTTTATATTGTAATTTAATTTATTAAACGAAAATATATAAAATTATGTAAAAAAACTAATTTTCAAAGACTTTAACTTTTTTTTTGTTACATTACATTTTTTTTTTCAATTTAATTTTTTTAAAGTCCAAATAATTTATAGGTCTAAATAGTCTTTCATAGCTTGATATACTGAATAACTTTTGATTCAAACGTTTATCTTCTATTAATAATGATGTGGTGGTGGTTATGATAGTAAAATTGTAGTTGTGGTGGTTGTGGAGGTGGAGTGATGATGGTAGTGGTGGTGGTGGTGTGCTAATTACATTACATATTTACAAGCAAATATAAAAATTGAATGATGATTACATTCTATAAATTTTTTCAATTACATTACCAAACATAATAATGGAATCTTAATTCCATTCCATTCTATTACGTTACATTTTTTTACTGCATCACATATTTGATTACACTACATTACACTACACTACATCAAATCAAACATAACCTAAATTTATCTAAGTTACAATAAATTATTGAGTAAATTGATTATATTACTCTTAATACAATATTAATTCTAGGAAAAAAAAGATCATTTTGCCCCCTCAATTTAGATTAAAAAAAAAAATTCAAATAACCCATAAATCAACTTTTGGATTAAAATTCTCAATACAATGTCAATTTGCCCATTTTTTCTGATTAGGCTGGTTGGTGAGCACACGCAGTCAGCGAAAAGCAAATACTGAGTTAAGAGTATAGTTTTTAATTAGAAATGCTAACGGTAACAGCTATAAACAAAAACCCGAATTGAAAATCCAAACCCCCTAATTGCTGTCATATGCAGTACATTTGTGAAGAAAAGAGATGTAAAGAATAAGAAGATGAGTTCAACAAAAATCACCAATGCAACACATTTTTGTTGTTGTGAATCTCTTATGCGAAGGCTTGCTATTTTTGTTTTTGTTTAACGACTCTTCTGTGTAAATGCATGCCAACAAAGTGCTTTAGTTGAATGTTCTGAGTTTTGTTTTGAGCTGAAAACTATAACTCTTCCGTTCTTGGAATGAAGAATTGCAGAAAAATTCTGAATGTCATCTTTTTTGCTGCAAAAATATATATATATTTTTAAATATAGCATAAATCAACGAAGGAAAGTCATTTAAGAACCACTGAATTCCATCATCTGCTCTCCTGTATATCACCCATGAGTATATAATCAAAAATTAAAAACTACATGACAAAACCAAATTGATTATGCAGTCAACCAATCTTTGTTTTGTTTTCTTACACGAATTGATTTGAATAAAATTGCAAATAATGGATGGTTATGAAAATTGGACCGAAAACCTTATGTTTTGGGTGGAAATTTCGAAAACCTTATTTTCCAATTCAGTGACGCTTCAATAGCCAGCTTCATTCAAGTCAGCAGTAAAATTTTATCGGATATATATTATTCACGCGCTTTGACTGAGTAAAAGGATGGGCAAATTAAGGAGATTTTTGATCCAAAACTTCGTTTACGAGTTATTTGAATCTTTGGGTCAAGTTTAAGGGCTAAAATGAACATTTTTTCTTAATTATATTAGATAATCGTTAAATTGAAGTAATAATTATTGATCGTATATAAATATAAATATGAAAAAAATATTTATTATTTCTTAAAGTTACAAATGTGATACTAATATTATGGAACTGAAATATTATATTCAAATTTTAAAAAAAATTATTTTTAAAATATTTGTGACGAGTGCAATAGGGAGGATTAGGCATGGCCGATTTGCAGAACCGTTGGTTCAAAATTTTTAAAATATTGAACTTGAACAGACCCTTGAACTGCCGGTTTCGGTCCAGTTCCGGTTTCGACTGGTTCCAGTGCGGTTCCGATGAATCGACTGTTCCGATCACAGTTTTCGACGATATAGAACCGATTTTTTTTAAAAAAATTCGGTTCTAACGCTATATCTTTCTTTCGAAAATATTAATATGAATTTAAAAAATATTGATAAATTTTATTTTAAATAAAGTTTTAAATGTTCATATTCATATAAGAATAAAGTTAATTAATTTTACAAAATAATCAAATAAGTTATCACTTTATTTTGTTCAAATATAATTAATTAAATAAACTATAAAAAAAATTTAAAAATGCTTCAAAAGAATATAATTTTAAATTTAATAAACAATTTAAAAGGATAAAGAAAATTAAAAACAATATAAATTTAAACTAAATATTTTTTTTTTTACTATTTTACTTTTTAAATTTTTTACGGTATTAAAAAATTGAAACATTAAAAAATATGTATTCAAGCTCTTAAAAGATTTTAAATATTTAAAGTCGAAACATTTTGCATTAGATAAGACTACTTAATAAAATAAAAAAAATATAAATATAAATTAAGACGAAAAGTAAGATATACTTTAATATTTACATAGGATTCCAGATTTTTCCTCAGCCTCTACAACTATTGTCTTTTTTCAAATCTGATGCTACAAAACAACAGTCAGAGCCGCGTGACTTTTTAAGTTTTTTCCCCCTTCTCTCACCTTATTACACACTTGCACACATTCCCTTATCTCTCACTTCATTTTACTCTCTTTTCTCATTCTCTCTCCCTCTGTTTCTCTCTCCTTCCACTCGAAACAAACACATCCTTATCTGTCTGCCTGAAAAAAATGGCTGAAGAATCTTCCAATCCTGCTCTACCACCAACGCCTCCACCGCTAGAAGATCACACTCCACCACCTGCGGTGGAAGGAAAGGAAAAAGAAATAGAAACCTCGCCGCCGGCTCCACTACATGTAGCGGAAGAGGCTGACTCAAAAGCCGTAACAGAAAAGGAGGAACCTCCACCGCCATCTACGCCGCCGCAAGAGTCTAAATCACTGGCCGCGATGATGGAGAAAGAAGAATCTTCCTCCTCATCGCCTCCGCCTGCATCAATTGCGGCTGCTATAGAGGAGAAAAGTGAAGAGTCGAGTGAATCTGTAGTTAATAAAGAAGAGGTTGTTGTAGTCGAGGCTGCTAAAGAGAAGCAAATGGAAGAGCAAAAGATTCCTCAAACTTTGGTTTCTTTCAAAGAAGAAAGCAATAAAGTAGCTGATCTCTCCGACTTTGAAAGAAAAGCTTTGGAAGAACTAAAGCATTTGGTTCAGGAAGCTTTAAACAACCACAAATTTAGCTCTCTACCACCGAAAGAAGAGAAACAGGAAATTATACAACCAGCACAAACAACTGAAGAAATTCCACCTGTGTCCTCTGTAACCTTATCGGAATCTGATGTTAGTACAGAAATTAAACCACCAGTAGCAGAAGAAGAGTCAAAAGTTGAAGAAACTCAACCAAAGGAAGATCAAGAACAAGAAGAAGGTGCTAAAAAAGAAGAGCCAATTGTTACATCTCCACCAGAAGAAATCTCCATATGGGGGATTCCACTTCTGAAAGATGAAAGGAGTGATGTTATACTCCTGAAGTTCTTGAGGGCTAGAGATTTTAAAGTTAAAGATGCATTTGTTATGATCAAGAACACAATCAGATGGAGAAAGGAGTTCAAAATTGATGAGCTTATTAATGAAGATCTTGGTGATGATTTGGAGAAATTTGTGTTTATGCATGGTAGTGATAGGGAAGGGCATGCAGTGTGTTATAATGTGTATGGAGAGTTTCAAAATAAAGAATTGTATCAAAAAACATTTGCTGAAGAGGAAAATCGATTGAAGTTTCTTCGATGGAGGATTCAGTTCTTGGAAAAGAGTATTAGGAAGCTTGATTTTAGTCCTGGTGGTATTTGTACTATTTTTCAGGTTAATGATCTCAAGAATTCTCCTGGACCTGGAAAAAGAGAGCTTAGGTTGGCTACAAGACAGGCATTGCAATTGCTTCAAGATAATTATCCTGAGTTTGTAGCTAAACAGGTATGATTTTAATTATAATCTTTTACATTCCTGATTGGATGTTTGATTGAAAGATAATTTGATGTTTTTTAGATATATATTTATTATTGGTTTTGTAATTTTCTTTTAGGTGCTCATCAATGTGCCTTGGTGGTATCTTGCTTTCTACACAATGATTAGTCCATTCATGACCCAGAGGACCAAAAGTAAATTTGTATTTGCAGGCCCATCAAAATCGGCTGATACACTTTTCAAGTCGGTGAAAGTCTTGCTTATCTGATTTGGCTATATTGACATTCTGCATTTTTAGCTTTCTTTTTGGTGGTTAAGGTTAATTTGAGCATTGAACTTTTTTATGGTTAAAACAGATATATATCACCTGAACAAGTCCCTATTCAGTATGGTGGCTTGAGCGTGGATTACTGCGATTGCAACCCGGAATTTACAGTCGCTGATCCAGCAACTGAGATAACTGTTAAACCAGGAACCAAGCAAACTGTGCAAATTATAATTTATGAGGTGAATAGATATGTTCTAATTTGCATATTCATTCTTTATAGCTGACTTCATTTTGCAACTTTTTAGATATGAATGACTATTTTGATCTCCATATAGTAGCTAATTCCAAATTGGTGCACTGCAGAAATGTGTTATTGTTTGGGAAATCCGGGTTGTGGGCTGGGAGGTGAGCTATGGTGCTGAATTCGTGCCTGAGGCTAAAGATGCATACACAGTTATCATACAGAAACCCACAAAATTAGCTCCGACCGACGAACCAGTGATCACTAGCAGCTTTAAAGTTGGTGAACTCGGTAAAATATTGCTTACAGTGGACAATTCAACATCAAAGAAAAAGAAACTACTTTACAGGTTCAAGATCCAACCTTTCTCAGATTGAGAATTTCACTGTACGCAGTCCCTTTGGTTTTGAATACTTGGATGTGGAAATTCAATTAATTTGTCTCTAGTTTTTTTGGGTGATATTTTTATCTTTCACTTTTCTTTTCTGCTGTTTTTTGGCTTCGGTTCTGGCCTTCTGGATGGGGCAACATGGCTGGTGGTGAATAGCACATGGGGTTTGGACTTTGGTTTCATTTTTGTCAATCATTTTGCGCAAACAAACATAAATGAGGGTAAACGGAGAGAAATGTTGTCGTAAAACTTATTTGAGGTATTTTGTGGTGTACATTTATGTGGATGTTTGTATTCTGAGACTCTTTGTAGTAATGTACACTTTAGGATATATATTTTTATATTATTGATTGATTGACATATTTAAAAAACCTTCATTGTCCTTTGTAATTTATCTTCCTCTAAATTGAATTGCACAATCCTAACTTCTAACAGCCAATGTTCACTGGTTGACTATTTTGTTTTATTATTCCAATGATCTATCTCTTTTTTTGGCTCTATTTGTATCTTTGAAAGTTTGTTGGTTAGGTAACCATCGTCAATATCAAAACCCAGTTTGGATAGGAATGGATGATGTGAACAGAGCTGGTTTCTGGGTAGGAAACTTTGTCTACTCCAGGTTTGTGGGTTGGTGTATGGGAATCGATGAAAGAAAGGTTTAAAAAAAAAAATACCAGTGTTGAACAATGAAATAATCTTTTATGATATTATTTAGAAATAATAAAATTGTATAATAATTTATATAATAAAATGATCGTGAAATGCGTTATAAGATTGTATTTCGTTGAGATATGCTAAAAATTTATAATCGTATTTCATTGAGATATGCTAAAAAAAGTTGCAACGCCAAGTATCTTGCAAGGTTTTTATCAAGGTATGTAATAGCAAAAGTTATGTATCGTATGACCTAAGAGTGTCAAAATGAGTTGACGTGTTAGGATCGATACAGATTCGTCTAACACATGATACGATTAGGGTCAATACGAACATGATCAATTTAATAATTATTTTAAATTTATTGACACAAACATGATACAAAAATTAATTAACACGAGCATGACACAGTTAAATGGGTCATGTTGACCAAATGTATAACTCATGTAACCCTTTTAATATCATAAACAAGTTAGGTGGGTCGATCGTGTTGACTTGTATAGGACCTATTTAACTTGTTTATAATATTTTTAAATTTTAACCCATTTAACTTGTATAGGACCCACTTAATTTGTTTATAATATTTTTAAATTTTAACATATTTAACTTTGATTATATTTAAAAATAAATTTCCATACATAAAATGCATAAATTCTTCACGATTCATAACTAAAATAAAAAAGTAATGCAACAATAAAATTTAAATAGGTTTTAGTTGGAGTATTTATATCTAACATTAAAATTATCTTTTTACTCTTAAATAAATGGGTCACTTGTCTAACCTGCGTGTCAACCCGCGACACGACACATTTATGTTCGTGTTATAAACAAAATACCCATTTATGACACCTCTAGCATGTCAGCCTTAACTTATTTATTTCGCGTGTTAGGCGAATTGTGTTCGCATGTCAGGTACATTTTGACACCTCTAGTATGACCTGCATCAAAAAATACACACACTATTAATGTATTTTCCTATAGTGATAATAATTTTGAGAATACTAACTATATTGAAATAAGAAATTAAGTATTTTTTTATTTTATGTTTATGATTTATTATAAATGATTATTTATTTATTTGAAATATTGAGAATACTACTATATTGAAATAAGAATTAAGTATTTTTTTATTTTATGTTTAATGTTTATGATTTATTATAAATGATTATTTATTTATTTGAAATATTAATATATTATACTTATTTAATTTAGTGTGTCCTAAGCATGTGGATGTCCTACTTTGTTAAAAATTATTGTAATATGTACGTTTCTGTATCTCATGTCTGTGTCCGTGCAACTTAACTCCTAGTATATAAGACTGTTCTATTTACCAAGCTAACCAACCGATATTTTTTATTAACAAGAATAAATGAAGTATTTTTTTAAAATTTATTTTGTGCTTTTTTTTATTAATAAATGATCAGAAAAAATAAGAAAGAACTAAATTTTTTTTGGAAAAAAACTTATGTTACTTAGTTTTCTTATATAAAAGAAAAATAAAATTAATAAAGGAAGGAAAATGCAGAGTAAAGAATCAAGATTAGAAGTTAATTCTTTCATTAATCAATTTTCATCAAAGCGTCACTCTAAACATGAGGGGGGTTTATTGGATTAAAAAACTTATGAACAGGGGAAAAAAATTAGACCCGGCCAATTCTTGAATACTGACATTATTGTTCGGAACTAAATTTAAAAAAAAAAATAAAAAAGGAACTAAATTTTTTTCGAAAAAAACTTATGTTACTTATTTTATTGGATATAAATGAAAATAAAATTAATTTTTCTCTACAAATTTATTTTTATAGTTTCTTTATTTTCTTTCTAATTTGAAGAGAAAATTATCAGAATTCTTTTCCATTACATTATTTTCTTATTTCCAAATAAAATAGTTTTTTCTTATTAATATTAGTTTAGCTTATTTTGTTTTTTCCTCCTATGTGACATTAGTTGAAAATATAAAACAACTTATCTTCTAAGAATTGCTGTAAATACAATTTATCTTTTTACAATTATACTAAATAACTGCTCTTCTTACACTTGACAATTTAAAAGATTTATACTTAAATGTTATTTAAGATAAACTTCTTTACTTCTATATATTATATATAAATGTTACTATTTTTTTTTTTCTCTGTGTACGGTGGTGGGCTCATACATCAATGTAAATTCCTATAAATTTCCTAGCCTTGAGGAAAAAAAAAAAAAAAAAAAAAAAAAAGAGCAATGAACCAATGTATTGAAATTAGTCCTGAAGATTCTGGTCGTGATCGTATCAGGAGAATACATGGCCTGGCATTTGTCATACTCTGGAGAGAGATCGTCGGATACCTTGTGTGCCAAATTGATATATATGGGTTTATGGATTCAACCAATACAACAACTTATGACATGCTATTTGCGACCGTCTTACATATATCATTTTAATATTATTATTTCATTGCTTATATGCTCATTACTAAGGAAACGCCTTTTCACTTCATACTCATGATATAGGAGTGATGCCTTTTGTTTGATTTTTTAAGAAAAAAAAAAAAAAAAAAGAGATGAACAATGTTTGAATTAGTCCTTGAAGAATTCTGGGTGATCTATGTCAGCAGATACATGTGCCTGGCATTGTCTATCTCGGGGTATCGTCTATCGCTTGTGTGCCAAATTGATATATATGGGTTTATGGCTTCAACAATTCAACAACTTGACATGTATTTGGACCGTTTACTATATCATTTTTTATTTATTATTTCATTGCCTTATATGCTCATACTAAGGAAAGCTTTCCACTTCTAGCATGATTAGAGTATCCTTTTGTTTGATTTTTTAAAACTTTAAAAAATACATTAATTGAACTTAGGAAATAAATCAAAATTCAACAAATGGAATCGGACTAATTTGACTCGATTAAATTTCTTCTATATATAAAATAAAAAAATATATTTGGTTTTTTTTTATTTGATTCGTTTTGAACCATCTATAAATGTAGAATGTATGTAGTCAACTTCAATTTTCCTATGTATCAAACTAAAAGTATTGAATATGAATTCAATTTGAAATAGGGTCATAAAAAAAATATATATATATATATTTTTTAAAATAAACTAATGAGATTTTGTCTCTTTCATAAACGAAGTTAGTGGAAATGAGAATAATACAATACATAATTTAGGCCTAAACTTCAATTGCACTCCGAACTTTTCGAATAGTTGTAATTTCACTCTAAATTAACTTTTGTACTCTGAACACCTTAAATTTATCAACTAGTTACAATTAGACCCTAATTTGAATTAATATCCAACTCATTATTTTTGCATCTTAAAATTAGTTCAATTTTAAAATAAAATACTCATTCTTGATTTATTTATTATTTATATTTATATTTATTATTTATTGTTTAAATACTTGGGTATGGAGTTCATTTTTTTACATTATTTTAATTGAAATTCTAACCTGAGTTTACTTTTACTTTTAGGATGTAATTGCAACAAATTGACAAGTTTAGGGTGTTGAAATTTACTTTTATGGTGCAATTGCACTCTAAAAGCAAATTAGAGTTAATTGCCACTAGGTTGATAAGTTTAGATTACCTAGGGTACAAAAGCCAATTTAAAGTAAAATTGCCATTATTCAAAAAATTCGGAGTGAAATTGAAGATTAAACTTATAATTTAGACTTTGAAGTTTCACAAAAGAAATTATGGCATTTTTAATTTTAAAATCGACCAGCGACACCTTGAATTTTATTTTATTTATAATAATCTCACACTAGCAACAATAAAATTCTAAAGTTTTTGTTTTTTTTTTATGTAAAATATTCATTTGATATGCAATACTATAGTTTTTTGAATAATTAATTTTCATATTTTTCAATTATCAAACAAATAATTAATCTATAAGTGTTTAATGGGTCAATTTAAAGTAATAAGTCAAAATGTTTAATAAATTTAAATTAAAATTGATGGTGCTGTAAGATTTTTTTTTATTTATGAAAATACAAATTAGCCCATATATTTTTCATGCTTCTCCAAATTCTAATTCTTATGCATCTTGGACCACAGCACGGTCCTTTAATGGAATATCGATAATCAATTGCTTCCCAAAACCGTTATTATTCACAACTTGCTCATCCTGCAACGGATCAAAAACTTTCGCTACATCAAATCCATGCTTTTGAAGAGGTAATCATGTCTAATAATAGAAACAACAGCATAAAATACCAACCCTAACAATTTTAAACGTCATAACAAGTTTTAAAATTTTAAGTTATTCTATAAATTTCAAAAAAAGAAACTTATCTTTTTAATTTTTTGCATGTGTGTATACACCCGTGTGATAAAAATAATCAAAAATCAAAATATATAAATTCATCCTTTTTTTTTTAACAAAAAATTACATTACATTTTCAATTTTTTACTTTACCATCCATCGAATACTTTAATTTATAAAATTACATGTATTAAATACTTAAACTTGCAAATTCCATTCTATTGAATTTTCTAACTTATAAAATTAGATCAGTTAAATACTTGTTAGATATTCGAAATATGTACAAATTATTATTTCAAAAGTTGTATTAACTAGACATCAAACTTATATTTTATGTATTCCTTACTAGTTACGCATTAAGCTAACCCTGGACTTAGTTGCAGTTAAGACTTTTCGCCCTTCTCTATAGGTGCTTTTAGTGGAAATTGAATCCGAAAGCTCTTCCCACATGCTTAGCCTGCATGCCAACTGAGCCAAAACCCGTAAGTTAATTCTGTCTAATTTTAATACTAAAAATACTGTTTGGTTCAATTTTTATAAAAAAGTTAATTCTTTTTGGATACTTTCATAAAATTGAAAATCATAAAAAATAGTTAAAGACCGACCGAATTGATTGAATCAAATCAATTTATTTTGATTTCTATATATTATTCAGTTTGACTCGATTTTTATTTTTGAAAAATTTTGAATTATTCGATTCTGATTCCTTCCAATTCAAACTGAACTAACTAAAAATGCTCACTCCTAATGATCGGTCCTTCGTAAACCGATGTACTTGTTCAATGGCATGTAAAAATGCTAAAAGAATAAATTATTGTACAGTCCCTATAATATTCAAATGCACTAATATATACCTTCAATTTTTAGAATTTTGAATCATATGTAGTCCTTTGATTTTATTTCCATTACATTGTTGAATCATTTCTAATTAACTATGAATTTATATAGAAGGATTAAATAATATAATTCAAATAAAATCATTGAAGTATATAATTAAATTTTTAAAACAGAGATCCTGTAATTAATATATTTGAGTATAATAGAGAGATTAAATAATAATTCACTTAAATTACCTTTAAAAAAAATTCGCTTAAACAATTTTCCAACTCTAACGTTTGAAATCAAGAATTAAGAGCCTGTTAGGAAGGAAGCAAATTTGAACAGGAAAAAAAATATGAAAAGAAAATAACTGACGAAAGTTACTTTACCTTATTTGTAAACATGAAAGAAACCAAGGAAAAATTTACTTAGACGAGTCTACAGCCCAACTTATAAACCAAACTAATGAGATTAAAGATATTTATTTTCTGACCATACACTTAGAAGAAAAATGATAAAATCGAAATATTTTTTAAAAAATTTTTAGTCTTATTGGTTTAATTCATAAACAGGGCTATAAATTCGGTATAGACAAGATTTTTCCAAAAAACTGATGGTTTGAAGAAAAATGTATAATAAATTCCCTCCGAGCCTATCACTTCTTACTCTTTCCAAAATAAAGAAAATGGTTTATGTTCGAGGTAAGTCTTACTATTTCAGCATGAAATTACAAAACTATCTCCTAACAAGCACACTATAATATCTTCATAGCTTCTCTTATAGCGACTTTTCATCAAGTTATTATCAATTTTGATGTTGATTGTGCAGGTATGGTTCTTTATTATGCAATTGCTATATTTATTATTATTTTTTTATCAAAGGTAAAATTGTAAAAATGCACTACTGATATTTTTCCTCTAAAATTTAAATTTTTTCAAAGAAAATATATATGTCATTTCCTCCATTTTATTTTCTTTTTATCTAAATATAGAGTGGAAAGTAACTAAGTATCTCTTATTTTCTTTCCTCTTCTTCCCAAATAGAGGGTAAAACAACAATAAAAGAAAATATGGAGATTGAAATTGTTTCTTAAATATTATAAATGCTATAATAATAATCTCGACTCTATTCAAACTAGATAAAGGTACATTTATTGAAGGCGGAGGTGGAATGAGTTATATAAAATAGAGATAAAATTTGTCTAAATCCAGTTAACGGATCTATCTATCAACCAAACTAATGAAAATAAAAATTTTTAAACATTATTTTCATTTTATCCTTTTTTTCTTTTCGGTGAATGATCAAAAATACTTTTGTTTTCAAGAAAAAAAATATTTATTTATTAATTTAATTCATAGCTGGAACTATAGACCGAATCTTGGCAAGTCATTCTCATTCTCGCAGTGTGTTACAATATTACCTCCTTAAATGTTGGCTTTTCACTCATCCTTTCTCCATCTTTGAGCAGCCTCTTTGGCCATGCTGTATCTAATATTAGACCCAAAAGGACCCCCTAATTTTAAAATAAAAAAATGCAGGTTTTGTCTTTTGGGTCCTTTATTTCCATGCCAAATGATTAACATTTTTTTAAAATGGGTTGGTTCATGTTAATTATTACCGATTTTAGGTCTACAAATGAACAACAAACAACCTTTCATTCATTGAATAGAATTGGTTTGTTGGGCTTTCAATTTTTAGGTTTAAGTATAAGTTAGGTGGGTAACTTAACTTTTTTTCTTTCTAATGTTTTTATCACTAACTATGCTTTTTATTGTAAAGGTGTGAACAAATTCATATTTATGGGTCCTATTTGTATTACAATCATTTGCTTTCTGGCTTTTTTAGTCTCATTTTGGACCATTTTCTATCCTAAAACAAATGTTAAACATCAAATGCTAGTGGGTGTCTGGTTGTCACAAAGTATTACTTTTATTTGGAAAGTCAGTGAGTTTTCAAATAATTTTCATCATTGATATTAAAAAAAAAAAAAAAATCTGATTGTAAATGGTATGAGAAATTAAAACATCCATTTTTAAAGTTTTAGTGATAGCTTTTTTTTAGAAAGAGGCATTATTTTATTTGGTTAATTAGAAAGAGAAGTTTTGAACATTGTTTAAAATTAAATTATAAAGTAATGAGTTTGAGTTCAATGGATGATTTTTATAAAATTAGATTTTGTTTCATGAAAAAGAATTTACGGGATATCGCAATTATAAATTCTGAAAGAAAATTAGTCTTATATACCTGAAAAATAATATATATGGAGATACTCGTCAAAAATAAAAAAATAGTAATGAATTCTGTCACAATTATACTACAACCAATCACACGGGATTAAGAAATTTTGAGTTTACTTCGAAAAATAGGTAGCCAAATTTACGGGAAAAAAGTGAACTTGATAAATAAAAGTTTATAACAAACTAAAAAAAAAAATAGATTGGTTCCTTCAAAAAAAAAAAAAAAGAAAATAGTCTTAATTATATTTATACAAGCGAACTTGGCGCAAAATAAAAATAGGGGCGAGCAAACTTAATTATTTTGGTAGTGACGTTTTTCTATTTTCAACTGTTTTTTATTTAGTTGAAAATTTGTAATGAAATAAATTATATGTAAGAATATTGCATTTTTATCAACAACATAGGATGAAAATTTCATTTCATCATCAAGCAAAGTTTAACATTGTTGGAAACATTTTAGAGATAATAAAATATATTAAACTGATATGAGAAGTGCACCTTTGAAATAGTTCAAAAATGCAAATGATGTCAGCTAAATAGATACTTATATTTTATATTTAATGTTTATATATAATAATGATTTATTTTAAAATTATTTTATTTATGATTCCGACAACCAATCACATGCTTTTACACTATCATTGTGCGTATGTATATATATATAATATTTTCTTTGGAAAAGTATACGAAGCATATAATATTTACACATTTTATTGACTTTACTTATAAAAATAGATTAGTATATCGAAAATGATGACATGGTAGACCTAGTTGCCTGCTGATGCTCAATACTGAAATTTTAAGGGACATACAACAAATGGCTTGCGAGTTCTGTGTCATGCCTCGCATGGAAAGCATCATTAGGTTCATTAGTTTTTAAATTTAATAATATTAAGGTTTTGTTTTTTTCCCATTTGATTCGCTGACTTTGGAACAAAAGCTTTGGAGGTCTACAAAAGCTTACATATAAACTCTGAATCTACTTTATTTATATATGTAAACTATTATTTTCAATATAAGGTACTTTTTTATTTATATATGTCCACAGGAGAAGTTTATATGTACTTTATCAACTCAAATAATTAATAATTTTTTTATAATAACAACATTTAATATTATTCTCATTAATCTTGATTTTATTATTAATGAAAAATATTTCTCAAAAAAAAAATATCATCCTCATTAATCTTGATTTTTCTTGATTTCAACAGCATTTAATTTGTGTCTAAGAAAAGGAGTTGCATTAAGAAAAATATGAATTTATGCTCGGGATAAATTTCTATTCGTTCAAAATAGTTTCAACAATTCTTCTAATACTTAATTTGTTCTATTTAGATAGTTTCAACAATCTCTAATCTCCTTGATTCATAAGAAAACTCTTTTCCATGGCTGGCCTATTATCTCTTACTTTCAACAATAGAATTTGAATTGTAATTTTTTTTTTTTCATAATTGTGTTTATAATACATTTATCTATCATTTTGAATTTTTTTCTAAACCTATTGGTTCCATTAGATTTCTTACCAACCCTTCCTAAGTAATCAAATTTACATCTCATTAAGGCTCAAGTGCAAAATCAAAATTTATAAATATTATCCAAAAATGAAATAAAAGGCTAACCATTACAATAAAAATTATTTTAATAATTTCATTTTAAGTCCAAAACCAAAGTTTATACGTTGGCGTGACGTGCTAATACATGTACTTTTTAGTTGCTTTGTATTGGGCATTGTGATTGGAGAATTTAGCTAGGGAAGAACCGTAAATTAATACTCATAATAAATTGAATGAGAAGTAAGAAAAGTTTCGATTCAAGAACCATCAAATTTTGATCCTAGAGTCGACGAAGAAGATTTTCTGACAAAAATAATAACAATCAATTTAAATCATACGTATATTATAAAAGAAATCATTAAATATTTATGAGCCTAAAATGTTTTGAATTTTATAAAGTAACCACAGATTTTGAAACTCAACTAGCCAGGAAAGAACTTGTTGTAAGTGAAGTCTATTTCAAAGATTCCACATCGCTTACGTAGGAACTTTTAAAGTAGTTTATGTATGGGTGTTTGATATTAGGTTATTGACATGTGTAGTGAGGAGTTGGGCTCATGTGCTCCAAGATTGGGCTCATTATTGAACTGCTTTTTTCATTTTCACGAATATATTTCGATATTTTTTGCTGGATAATATAATGAAGATATCGCTAGTCTATAAGCTAAATTCAACTCAGACTATATTAAATATTAAAGTCGTCTTATATAATGCATACCATGGTAGTAACATAAATTCAGTCACAATATTATGCAATATAGTATAAACTAATTAAAGTAAAAGCCAGTTTGAAATACCACCTTCTTTTCCGGCTCAGAATTAAGAATGATTTTTAGGCATGGCCGCTTCACTGAACCACCGGTTCCAGTTCACTGAACCGTCGGTTCGAGATGTTTAAAATTTTGAACCGGAATCGATCCTTGAACCTCCGGTTCTGGTTCAGTTCCGATTTCGGCACGGTTCAGCATGGTTCCAGCGAACCGACGATTTAAATTACGGTTCCGATTCGGTTCCGGCATTACGCAAATTTTTAAAAAAATAATAAAATTTTTGATTCCGAATTTATGAATAAATAATAATTTTAAAATGTTTAAATTTTATTAACTAAATGAATTATTATAAATTTTAAAAGAAAAACATCTATTACCGGTTCCAGTTTATCACCTGAACCGTATCGGTTCAGAGTGTTTTAAAAATTTTGAACCGGAATCGATCCTTGAACCTCCGGTGCTGATTCGAGTTCCCGATTCGGCACGGTTGCACGCATGGTTCCAAGCGAACCGCACGATTAAATACGGTTCCGATTCGATTCCGGCATTTACTGCAAATTTTTTTAAAAAAATAATAATTTTTGATTCCGAATTATGAATAAATAATAATTTTAAAATGTTTAAATTTTATTAACTAAATGAATATTTATTATAAATTTAAAAGAAAAACAATTTCTAATAACTAAACTATAGAACTACTTATTACATTAAATTTTTCACAAATTGCTTAATTTACTAATATAAAAAACTAATAAATGAGAATTATAAAATTAATGGAATGAGTTGGAAATTATATATTTTCTGTTCCAAATACTAAGAAATTATTTAAAAAATCAAGATTAACGCGTCCACCGAAAACAAATTTTCTTCTTCCTTTTTATTTCTTCAAACCGTGTGGGTCTCATATGTTGGAGGGACCCACAGTAATACTTTAACAGATAATTCCAACATTAAGGAAAATAAAGCAATAGAAAAAATAATGAACTATGGAAATTTGAGAGAATTTTGATTGAGAATAAGAGAAGATTTAGGATATAATTGATTGTGAAATAAAAAAATCATCAACTCATCATATTTATACATGTGTCTCATTTATTAGTTTTCCAAATTGTCCTTTATATAATTTAGTAAATTACAGTAAATAAAATAATAAAGAAATGATTAAAATGAATAAATTTATTACCAAAAAAATAAATTAAAAAACACCTATCATAGCAAAACTATCGCTTACACTCTTTTTTGTACACTTGAAAGTATTTTTTTTTATAATAAATCAAACTATATCATGTACCCATTTTTTATATAATTAAGTAAAAAAATGTGTATTGTTTTTCACAATATTTTTTTAACTCATATACCATTTTACTCTCTTCACCAATTCAAATCAAATCAACTACAACAAATCAATTGATTAGAAAATTTATTTTATAAAAATTTTAAGCTACAATTGTTTGTTTGTATCCAGGATTCTACACGGACCGAACCGGCCTGTCACCGCGATTACCGATACTTTAATTTAACATCCACAATGATCTTAACCGGCCTTGAACCGCCAGGTTCGGATTAATTAAATTATGCGGTTTAAAATTATGAACCGCCGGTTTCGATCCGGTTCCGATTCGTCTACAGTACGGTTCGGTTCCGGTTAGAACCGAACCGGTGGCCATGCCTAGATTTTTTTGTAAAGAACCTGAAAATTTTTAAATTTATAAAGTAAGCATAGATTTTGAAATACAACTAAGAAAAAATCAATTAAAACTTAACAGTCCTTTCAATACCTATAATAAATCAAATGAGTAGTAAGAAAAGTTTCGAGATCCATAAACGCTGATCTTACAGTGAGAAAGAAGATTTTCAAAACCTAACTCACTGTATATTGTTGTCTATTCCTTTTTTTCAAAAGAGATTGTAAGAATCTAATATAGAATATTAATCTCACTAAAGATTGTATTTATTAGCTTGATGCATGTATGCAGACGCATGCTGGAATGAATATTAACAGTCTAGCCGAAGTACTAGATCAGATTTGCTCCTTGATTACTTCTTCTCTTTTTCTTAGGCTTGAGCTTCATGGCATCAATCTCTGCTTGCCTTGCTGCCTCAGCTTGAGCATTCTTCTGATTATGCAATGTGAACCTCAATTGATTCATTAAATTTCTACTTTATATCATCCTACTTCACTTATAGCATTTTCACCAATTCATTTACATTTTCAATTTGAATTCTTGATTAAGTTATATACCTATTGCTTCTATTCCAATGCACTAAGCAGTCAAATAATTTGAGTCCTGAAAGAATTTGCCCAATTAGTGTTCGTCATATAATAGATTCTCGCTAGTCTAGATTTTGTTGGTTAGTGGAGAGAGAAATAAATTTGAAATTTAAAAATTCACATTATCTATTCCAATATAATGATGACTATCTGGCATACCAAAAAAGAAAAGGAGGAATTGGATAGGAGCTACAATTGTAAATGTCACAATCCATTTCCAAAAAGGCCAGACTTGCACTAGGACCTGTTGGGCTTAACGCCTCCTAGGTCCGTAATAAGCCTATATTAGTTAAACCCGTATTCTAAGCATAGTCATGGCTTCAGGCCAGTTAACAATATTCCACAGACGTATCAAAATACAATTTATATAATTAATATATGTATACATATTATTCAATTACAATCCATTTGGAATACAATTATGGAACTCCATAATTTACAATCCTTTTCATTTACATGCTTAATACAACTTTTAATAATTTTCTATATTTATATTTCAACTCAGTTGGTTCTATAGGGTTCTCCTTTTCTCTTATTATCTGAAAAAAAAAAGAGAAGGCAGGGGTGAGCGCCAAACTCAATGAGTTGGGTTAGATAACCATCTCATCCCACACAATCACACAAATGCATAAATAAATCAATCTAGTCATTTGACTAGTTATATAATCATGCAGTTAATCACACAAATGATAAAACAACAGCAATCACAAATATTAATACCTTCACATAATCCCATCACGTGAAAATTGATCAGTGGTGTCACCAAAACCCCCGACGAGCAGTCCTCACACATGGCCTGCCCTCTCATTACGTGTGCACCAGGGAGCCGATCACCCATACATAGTCCATCGGTCTCAACCTCACTTGACCAGCCCTCTCATTTTTTTTATACTCTCTTTTCTTTCCATACCAACAGGAATAAATTTAAAAACCAAACATATAAAAGAAAAAAAAAAAGTTTAAAAAGGTGATTGGCAGGTCAAATGTAACCTGCTTATTCGGTTTGGATGTGTATATGGCAATTAAATAGTATTTGGTACAAATAGTGAGTTTCTAAATGTGCATAATAGAAAAACCAATATATTCTATTTGAAAATGATTTATTTTTCTATTGAACTAGTTCTCTAATTTAATAAATTAAAAATAATTCACAAATTTGAGATTCACATTATAATTATGTATTTTAAAATTAGTTTTGAGAGTTAGTGTAAATATTGTGATATAAAATTTAGGTTTTGAATTAAACTAATCGTATCCCGCACATTTGTCCGGTTTAATGCTTATAAATGATTTATTATAAAAGAATTACCTTACTTTTATATTTGAAAATTATTTTAGTTATTACTTATTCTATTTCATCTATACTCTATAAATAATTGCATCATTTTATTAATTAATATATCTTTTTTAAATTAAAAGATTCATAAAAGGCGATAAAAATAATAAAATAGACTTTAAAAATATATAAATAACTTATACGAATTAAGTTTTATTCTATGTTCAAAGAAATAACATATAACTCTTTTTTTTAATATTTTTTTTAGTCTTTGACTTTTATAACAAAAACTATTAATCCAACGTTTCTTATAAATTTAAAAATGATAAAGGCACTCTACCCTAATAAATTTAAAATGAAAGATTCACATTTTTCACTAAATTAAAAACAATAAACATAAATATTGCTTTTGCAAATTGAAATAATCTATTTTACCCAAAGCATAAAGTTACCTGAATGGAAAAAAATAAAAAGAAACTTCATGAATGAGTGACCATTAAATATCTTTTTCTCAAAATATTAATTTTTATCCGTATCAAAAAATGTTGAATTTGAAAAGAAAATAAAAATTTGTATGACAAAATATAGTAGATGAAATACTCATATACATAGTATGCAAAAGTGAATTAAAATTTAGAAAAAAATAAAGAATTACTAAATTATAAAATAACAAAATATTAGATCAATTTATAGTGTGATTTATTAATTATTGAAAAAATTAATTAATATTCTATTATTAATAAAAATTTATTATTTAGATTATTAATTATTGGAAAAAAAGAAGAAACCAAAGAGTTTTTTTTTTTTTTTTTTTAATTATTGGAAAAAAAAGAAGGAAAACCAAAGAGTTTAGTTTTTTTTTTTTTTTTTTGTTAATGAAATAAAACTATTATATAATATTTTTTGGTAAATATATAGTTATTTATTATTGAATAAAGAAATGAAAAGTTTTATAATTTAATTTTTAAATTAGATAATTAAATAAAAAATACTAATAAATTAATAAATAATAAGATTTCAAATCCACTAATTAAGTTTAAATTCATTTGCAAATTTCATGCTTAATCAAATAAAAATTTAAAATATTATTATTCATAGTGGTTAATTTTCTTTAATCTCTTTATTTTCCTTATTTTTCAATCCATTCTTGACCTTTGCCTATCGTGACTTCCTCTAGATTGATGATCCCTCGCGACTTTATATCTTTCTCTTTGAATTGATGATTCTTGTAGCCTATATAATAATATATATCTGCACAGTGCAGTATCTCATTTGAATTGACGGTTTAACCCATGTATCCATTTGAAGCAACTGTCTCGACCCTTGAGAGGATTTTGGGCCTAGTTGGTGGCCTTCATTTTCTGTATGCATGATCCAAATAGGCCTATTTGTTGGGTTGGGCCAACTGATCTCTTTATTAAAATGAATGGAATTCAATATTATTTTCAGACATATGATCCTTTGTTTGGACTGGAAGCTTCAAAAACCTTAAAAGAAACGGGTCCAGAGTCAATTTCAGTTGTCTATTTCTAATAGCTGGCATAATTCCGTTTAAGCATATGATTGTTAATTCAAAGAAGAAATTCATGTTGTCTATCAAATTTCTTGTCTCTTCTTTCCCCATTCTGCAGGCAAATGTGGTCCAGGAATTCTTACATATTAACTATCAAAATTTAGAATTGAGAATATTTGAGAATTCCTGATTTTTTAAAGTAAATTTGGAATATATATATTAGAGTAAAAATAATTGTGCTACGATAAGAATTATAAAAATTTTATATTATCTGTTGGTTAGAATTTATTTCGAAGTCTAATATCTTTTTATCTTATTCTTTTATATATTTTATTATTGTATATTATTACTATTTTTTTTATACATTTGAAATTGCAAATTCACCTTTGTTTGGAAGGGAAAAAAAAAACACGGAAAATATTAGAGGGAGGAGAATGAGAGAGGAAAATAATAAGAAATTGTTAACTTTTAGTTGTTTTCCATTCTTATTTTTAGATAGGATGAAGGAAAGAAAAATAAATTTATTTTCTTTGTTTAGAAAGAATAAAATTTTAGAGAAATGATTATATCCTTGCTTAAGTAATTGGATATTTGATAAAGGGTTAAAATTTGTTCATTAATTTGGGTATTTAAGTAATTTAATAAAAATGAGTGAAATTCTCATTTTCTAACATTATTTTCTATCTAAATTGAAGAGATTCAAAACATGTGGTAAGTGCACGTATGATCTGACAATAAAAATATGTAGATTTGGATAAAAATAAATAGAATAATATTTAGTTCAATATTTTCCTACTCTTTTCTAAATAAGGAAAAATTTTCATAGTTATTTTCCTTCTTTACAAAAAAAAAAAAAAAAAAAAAAAAAAAAAAAAAAAAAAGAAAAAAAAAAAAAAGAAAAAAAAAAAAAAAAAAAAAAAAAAAAAAAAAGAAAAAAAGAAAAGAAAACTTTCATCCAAACAAGGGTAAAAAATTAACAATTTCATAAACTCTTTCCACCCTTTTCTAAAACCTCTTTTCACCGTATTAATTAATTGAGAGTTACCTTATGAAAATTTCAAATCTTAACTGTTTTGATTGTTTCCTGAAAGACTACTTTTAGTCATAACATATAAAATTTCAGTGTTTTCGATCGTAATCCAAAATAAATCAGCTCTAAAAATAAAATTAAATCAAACAGGATCGAATCGGATTGGTTAATTCGACTTTAGTTCATTCCAAATACTAAACCTCACCAAGTATATAATTAAGGATAATTTATAATTTATCAGTATTTTTGGACTGATGGCCTATCCACATCATAAAATATATTTACGTAATTAATATTTTAAAAATAACTCTCTTTTTCAATAGAATACATTTTTTTTGTTAATTAAATTTTTATTATAGTTCAAATTGTAATTTCATAATTTTGAAAATGATCTAGTAGAAAATAATCAAAGTTTAAGGGAAGTTTTAAAAATTTATATGTAGATAAAGTTTTTAAAAATGGTAAAATAAAAAATTAATTTAAACAAATTTGTATATATTATTATAGAAATGTATATGCATGTAGAAAAGAAGTGTTGAAGATTGAAATAGAACATGTGGAAAGAAATGTCAAAAAAAAAAGAACATGTGGAAAGAAAAAAGAAAGGGGACAATCCAACAAACACAATGAATGGAAGACCTCAGGGTATTGTTTCTTTGTAAAGACAAAACAGCGGCTGTGCACATGGTTTCTTTTTCCCTACTACTACTGATACGTTATGTACATATATATCTCTTTGCATCAAATTCAAGAAAGATAAGTAACGTTTCCTTTTCATCTTCATATATATACACATGGAGAGATTTTGTCATTCACCCTCACCCTAGACAGTCATGGTCAGATAACTTTTTTTTTTTTTTTATTTGTGGGACATACAATGGATCGGAATAACATTATGGGCTATACGGCAGGGATAGTCCTCTTCTTTGAATAATTTTCACCAAATTTATAAAAATTTTCACCAGATTTATAATAACTTTTATGGCAAAGAAGATTCAAACTCGAAATCTCTCACTCCCTATACCTTCTAAGAGAGATAAGAAGATCAATCAAATCACATCTGATTGACACATTCAATTTTTACGTTGATTCATTAAACACTTAAACTTATAAAATTACTGCTATTTAATACTTTAATTTGCATAATTATTTTATTGATATTTAAACTTGTAAAATTAGATGAATTAAATATCTATTAAATAATTGAAAAACTATTGTTTCAAAAGTTATGTTAATTGCATATCTGTATTTTACATATAAAAAATCAAAAATCCTAAAAACTATTGTCGTTGGTGTCGAAAGATGTAAAATGTTAACAAAATTTACGAATTCAAGTGCATGATATATAGGTCATTCATAAAGTTTCAAATTCCACATAATTAAAGTCAGTCGTAAAATTCAAAGGATATTTACGTATGTGGCGGATTTTATCTCCCTCCTCAACATTCTAATTTGTATATTTATCCTTATGAACTGAGTTATCTTTAATAAGCTTTCGATGTAATTTTATATTTAAAATTGTAACGGTATAAGTCTATTTTAATTGCAGCAGTGTCTACATGTAAATTGTATATATCCCTTGTAGGCAGTATCTAATGAAAAAGAAAAGAAAGAAAAGCATATGGAGAGATTTTGATGAGCATCCTTAGCCAAAGACGAAGTTACAAGCCAAGTTCCTTGAGTTAGAAGTAAACTTGTCAAAGACGTTTCAGGACCACTAAAAAGGATAAACTTCACAACTTAGAATTTTCTTTTATTTTTTTAAAAAATAAATTTTACAGTGTCTCTATTTTATTCTGATTCATCTAAATTGTCTTTTTTGTTATTATGCTTTTATGTTTAGGTTGTGACTTGAAATGAAATGTCACTGTTATGCTTTTATGTTTCATCCATTTTTATCAGTTCAACTCCAAATATTCCCAACCCTACCGAGCAAGGGGTTTAGGCCTTTCATGTCAAGTATATAGAATTTTTTTATTTTCTTTTACTACATTCCTTTTGTTAAATTTGTTTTATTATAATTAATAATTATCACAACTTATCTTTTTTAATAAAAAAATAACTTAATAAAAATATAGAAAATTTTAATTTGATTCATTTATTTTATCTTTCTGTTCTATTCTAAAAAAATGAATGGAAAAATATTGAAATTGTATTTTTCTATATCGTAATATTTTGTAAATGGAATTAAAAATTACATAATTTTTGTCTCGCCCCAATTTATGCTTCTCTTAGAAAATAAATAGTCATACGAAACACTCTAAAAATACATTTTCAATCAAAAGTTGAAAGTAAGTAGTCACAAAGACCCTCCAAGAAGTTATTTCCATTGCTACTACTACTAATAAGTTTCATGTAACAGTGAAACTCATGATTAGCAAACGACAATCTCATTAGTGGGCCTTGATTACCAATTACAAGGCCCAACAATTTTTAACCAAAAAAAAAAATCATTGGTGGCTCATTCTCGTTTTATGTATATAGTTTCATTTGTTAAAAGAAGCATTATTATAAAATTAAAACAAATAAATTAATAGCTAGATTAGAAAATAAAGGCCGACCCACTATTAATCGTTACAGCTCAAGCCTCCATCTATTAAGCAAGTCCAATAATTTGACAACTACCAATGTGATATTTTTTAAAATTTTTAAATTCTCGTATTTCAGCCAAATGCCTAAATTTAATTTATTTTAAAACAACCTAATGCATAAATTTGATCAGATGCAAGGTTCAATTGAATTCCTACAAAGTTTAAAGGAATACAATGAGAATCGATCAAAGTTCAGAAATTAAATTTATATATTATATTATTTTAAAAATATATGATTTACTATTTCTTAGTTGGTGTATACTTATTCCTCGTAAAAACAAAGATTATACCGAACAACTAAGCAAGATATGGCAACATCTGTATCTGTTTGAATAAAAGTAATGCTCTGTCAAAATGGTCATTAAAAATTATTAATTATCAAAATTTTTATTATATTCATAACTAAAATTCTTACCATAAATTTATATTTTCAGTTACAACAAGAGATGTATTATAAATACTTGTACGATATCTTATAAGAGGACACCTTATTATTTTGAACTTTCTCAGTTTACTTCTATCAATTCCTATACACTTAAACAACAATAGATTACCTATCAACTTTTTTTTATCTGTTCTTTTCACCCTATTGAAAAGATAATCCCACCTGCTTTATGCTAATTATTATTATTAAATTAATTTTTCTTTTTTTTTTCATTCATCAGTATAATCCGTAATGAATAAAAATATATATTACAATTAAATATTTATATATAAAAATTAAACCTGTAATCCTAGGATCTAAGAGCGTGGCCCCTTTCATTAGGGTAGGTGATAATTTGTAAATTGATGTGTACCTCCATAATGGTGCCGCTACGTATCATGTTAGCTATCTTAATTGTGAGGTTCTAAAATTGTTGAATATATAAATGTAACCATAAATTTTATAACTTTAATCCCGTGGCTCCTTGAATTTTATAGATTGTAATAATATTATACACCCTTTTGACACTAATATTAATAATTTTTAGGGTTCTAGCTTTTATCTATAAAATATTTACTTAATATGTAGTTAATACAACTTTTAAAATAATAATTTTTATAAATTTCAAATTTTTAATGAGTGTTTAATTGATCTAATTTTACAAGTTGAAATATTTAATGAAATAATTTAAAAAATTGAAATGTTTAATAAATGTATTTTTATAAATTAAAATATTTAATAAGTTCAAATAAAAATTTAAAGTATCATAAAATTAAAATATTAAATTTTATGGGCAAATTTTTATATTTAGCTATTCTAAAATGGAAATCTCTTCGCTCTTAATGCAGGATAAGGCGAGCAGCCGAGCAGGCAGGCATGAGGGGCAAGCCATTTGTACTATTTGCACACTTGCTCATATCCGAATGGTCACTGTCGAGATCTCTCATGTTTATGTAATCATACTCTCTCTTTTTTTTTTTTTTTTTTTTTTTTTTTTTTTTTTTTTTTTTTTTTTTTTTTTTTTTTTTTTTTTTTTTTTTTTTTTTTTTTTTTTTTTTTTTTTTTTTTTTTTTTTTTTCCTCCTACCAATTTCCCGGCAAAAGAACGATTATTGTTTGCGGAAAACATAAATTCAACCGTAAACTTTATTGTTTTAATTTTATTAGACTCTCATTTTTTATTTTGATCAATTAAATATTTTAAATTATAAATTATATCTATTAAACTCTTAAATTTTTAAATTTATTTTATTGAACATTTCAATTTGCAAAATTAGATCAATTAAATACTCATTAAAAGTTAAAATTTATGAAAATTATTATTTCAAAAGTCAATTTCAAAAGTCATGCTAACTACATATCAAGTGGACATTTTATGGATAAAAGCCAAAAATCTTTAAAATATTGATATTAGTGTTGAAAAGTGTATAATATTACTAAAATTTATAAATTTAAGTGCATGATAAGTTATACATAAAGTTCAAAGCGCCATAAAGTTAAAGTTTCAAAACAGTGAATTTATGTATTCAGTGATTGTTCTTTATAGCAAATATCCAACCACCATGGATATCTTAAAATATTTTTAAAAACAATTAGAAAAATGAAAAGGGAAGATAAAATTATATATTAAAGAATAGTCTTTGGAATAAAAATGTTAAGTATGCTAATTTTAACTGACTCCTCCAAAATCAGTTTTGCTAATGGTATTACTTTCAATCTCTCCATTAAGTTTAATAATTTTTGCATCTTTGATTACCTAACTATTGGCTGGTTTTAGAAAATTTGAATTCTGATAATTTCCTCTATTTTATTAACTGAATTTAATTGATTTTCTTATTATTTTCTACTTTATTATTTATCTGAATTTACAAGTCAAATCTTGTTTGAATGAAAAAAGCTTCTTTTCAAAACTGATAAAATAAGTTTTGTAATTTATTAAATAAAAAAATTACCCTATAATTATAAAATGACACTATATTGAGCAATCGTCTCTTAATATTATTTCTTAATTATTGAGCAATAATTTCTTAA
Source organism: Jatropha curcas (assembly GCF_014843425.1). The sequence continues at coordinate 1,146,898 of NW_023591768.1, forward strand.
TACTTCTTATTAATCATTCAGTTTAATAAGATAATAAAGTTAGTTTCGGCATTTAAAATTAAGTTCAAACGAATAATTCTTAAAATTATATATTTGTTAATAATACTTTTACTACCAATATATGTTGTTTTTATATCATATCGAATGATGTGTTAAAATAAGGGTTAATTTGTACTATATATATGAGTAATCACTTAATGAAGTACCAGTTTGAATTTATAACTTAAAAATACCTAATATTATATTTTTGTAACTTAAAAATTGGATTGCGGTAAAAGACATTTTACTGTTACAAAAATATAAAATTAGATATTTTTAAGTTACAAATTAGTATTGGTATTTTCATTAAGTGATTACCGATATAGTCTATGTCCTTTTAATGAAAATAACCCTTTAAGTAAAAGAGATGATATGTTTAATGTTTAAGTATCTTTTGAGAAAAGTAAAAGAAAAGAAAAAATTATTAGAATATGCAAATACAGTGAAGGGGATTAAGAAATTATATTAATAAAAATCTGGAAATTTCAAGTTCATCTAATCCAACCATTAAAGTTGTTTTGGAAATTTGTCAATTTCTTGCAAGCAAATCAAGAATACGCTCAAAGACTTATTCAATTAATTAATCATCCACATTATTATTATTATTATTATTATTATTATTATTATTATTATTAAACTGTATTAATAGATAAGTATGGCCATGATATGGGAATCTTAAGACGTTTAATTCACCCGTGCAATTGAAAAAGATTTATTTATTTATTCTCTTTCAAGTTTCGACGGGATTTTCACTTGACAACGACGTCGGATAGCGACCGGAAAGGCTAAGAAAACAAGATAAAGTTAAAAACTAGGAATTGATTTGGTATATCTCCACCCAAAACGGTAAATCAAGAATTGTCAAATTTCTTTTTGGGTTTGGTGAGGAGTAACTGACAGAGATATACTGTTAACCATGTAAATGTAATAGTATGGTTTTATTGTTATTTTTTTTAAATAATTATTTTTATGTATTTAATTTGACATTTGTATTAAATGAATAAAATTTTCAACATATTTTATAGTGATAGTGTCAGTACATTTTGTATATATCTAACTGGATTAAGGAGATAATGATTATATACTGACTATTAAAACATATTATCTAGGATATTAGAAATGAGATTTATGTTTTTAATCTCAATTTAATTAATATGAGCAAATATAAATTATTCTGTGCTTTAATTCTTTAAAAAGTGAGTTTCATTTATCAGGACAATAATTCTCTGTGAACCGGGCAAAGACAACTTGTATTTGTGAAATATTAATTAATGATAGAATCAATGTATTGGTTTCATTGTGTAAACCTCGCAGGTGGATTTTTAATCCGACACATAAAATAAGTTAAGCGACAATTTTAAAAATTAAAATTGTTATTTAAATAAACTGTCAGTGATTTATTTTATTTGACAAGCATATGTAATTTTTACATGGGGAACATAAATTATTATGTTATAGAAAGTTCAATTCATAAGGAATTCAATTGTGAATTTTTAGTGGAATAATTTATGGTTAATTATAATAAGAATATACTGGTCATGTATGGATTCTTATTATAATTTGTAGCCTTATTAATTTATTCTTGAGGTCCCTACTGTGGTTTAATTATTTAGACTGTACATGGGTTATGTATTTTAAATAATTAATAGATTAATTTTTTAATTAAAATTTTATTTATTAATTTTTTAATTAAAAAAGGATAATCGGTTTTATCTAAAATATCAACCGCATGGGTAACAGAACAAGGATATTTTATTTATTAATTTTTTAATTAAAAAAGGATAATCGGTTTTATCTAAAATATCAACCGCATGGGTAACAGAACATTTAATTGACTTTTTGAATACGCATTAGAGATAACATGGTATTCAAAAAAAAATGGTATTCTAAAAAAAAAAAAACTCAGTAGTCTTTTTGACTGTACATGGGTAATGTTTTTGAATACGCCATAAAGTTATATTATATTATATTTAAATTATATCAATTTTATAAAAATAATTATGAAATCAAATAGGGTGTGACTCAACTAATTTTTAAAATTGGTAATAATTAGAAGAAAATTTCATTGGTAAAGGAAAGAATCTCTAACTACTATAGCCGTTGTTGATTATTTTATAGTACATGTTATTTATAGAGTAGAATTAATTATAGATAAAGTTAGGAATGATGGCTTTGTGACTATTGATTGATATGAATTAAAAGCAATTTTATTAAAATGACTTTCTTTCCTTTTGTTTTCAAATAGAGGTGGAGAAAATAATTAGTTGATGCCAGAGGAATCTAAAACATAAAATATAACCCAAAAAGACACAACACAACGTTATTCTTTTTTTTTTTTTTTTTTTTTTTTTTTTGGGGTAAAGTTTTTTTTTTTTTTTTTTTTTTTTTTTTTGGGGTAAAGTGATCGACAGATTTACTGCCGCCTCCTCTGTTTTAAGGTAAAGCGAAGATTTTTTTTTTTTTTACTTATTTTAATAGTAAATTATCATAATCCACTCACTTTTCTACATGCAAGCATGGAATAATCTGATAACAGTCACTAAATAAACGTAAAATAAACCTTAATTGTTACTTGTTCAAAGTATCAAGAAAATAAATTAATCTGATTTGGTGAATTGAATTAATATAAATTTTTATACAGATAAATCAAATTCAACTAAATTTTTATTACATTGTTTACAAATTAGCTAAAGAAAAGTCTAATGATGTTAGGTGAGTATTATTTACGACAAAAGTTTGACAAAGCTGCAGAATCGTTTCAATCGTATCGGAAGAACATTTTCAGATAACTCGAAAAAAGAAAAATAGGGACAATAAGAGTTCAAGGGAAGATGCTGTTTTCTACCATACCATTTTTCTTCTTCAGACCCAACAAATTTAGAAAACTCCAAATACTAAAATCACTATCAAATAGCTGTCTTAACAAATGAAAACAAAATTCTAAATAGCTTTTATGGTTGTTGTTTACGTTTCCATAAAGCAACTGATAACATGAAGATGTTTATTCTGTTTTTTTCTTCAAGTATATATGTTCACACTTCACACTAAAATCTAATCTAGATACCAAATTCAGTTCAAATTATAATATTGCCAAATTTCAGAAAAAAGTTCAGAAAAAAGTATCCAAAGAGGTGAGAACATATAAGTGAACGAAAGACTTGCAACCCATTGCCTTCAGATTCTGGGTAAAATCTTATTGATGATATTCATCTTAAATTGATGTCAGTGTATGCATTATTTGCCATTGATTTTTAAAGGATAATAATTTAGGTGATTAGCGAAATTGATGGATTTCAAAATTGACCTTACAATACAAATTAAGTGTTTTAATCCAATTGATCTTCTCACTACTGTGAGGAATTGGTGGTCTTAAATTCGAATTCTTTCCACCATAAAAATTTTCGCAAATGTGGTGAGTCACTAAAATTTTCACCGATTTGCTGAGTCAAGAAAATAATTTACCCTCTATTGTACGACACGTCATGTTATTTCGGTCCATTGAAGCTCCTTATGAATAAAAAAAAAAATTGAAATGGTTCATTAGACTTCAATTGTACAAAGAGCAAAACAAAATTAATCTGTAACAAATGGTAATAGAAGAGAAGTTTTACACCATCACATTTACACAAATTTTACAGGTAAAAGTAAGAATCATAACAGAGTTACTGTCCACAATGGAGACACAAACATTGTAACCTCCCACAACACAACCTCAGATGTGTCTTGTCCAGTGCATTCTTTACCAGTGATTTGCATCCAATCCAAACACCAAATAACAAAAACCCCCCAATAAAAAATATAAATAAATTTCCCCATACTTTATAGAACAAAAATTTAAATTTAAACAAAAAACAAAAGACCCTGTTCCTTATTTCTGCAATGCTCCACAAATGGCATTGGATTCTTGAATTTTATTCAGAAAGTGATTTGGTCTTGGACCTATAGAGAAGCTTCTTCTTCTTGGAGGATTGGTTATCAATGGTGAGCACTACCTTTCCTGGTTCACTAATCTTGAATGTATCAGAAATTACAGGCTCATCGGTTGGGCTAATCTTTCTAGTCTTTGATACAATAACGGTGTAACCATCTTCTGCACTCGGCACAAACTCAGCTCCGTAACTTACATCCCAACCCAAAACTCGGAGTTCCCAAACCAAAAGGGTTCTCTGCAATAAATTCAACAATTCAAACAGTAT
>NW_023591769.1:0-40387 GCF_014843425.1 Jatropha curcas
CGCACCTCGTTTCACTATCGAGCTTTTTAGTGCACGCCACTCTTTAATGGCGCGCCTCGCCGAATTTGTGTTTTGAATGCTCTTTGGACCTCTTTTTTCTAGCATTGCATTCCTTTGCTCAACCTTGTATTCCTACAATATTTACTAAATACACATATACAAGAGGACAACATGAGAACAGGTGAGTCATCAAGAACTAAACGATGCATATCATTGTTCAAGTATGTGTAATAGCCTAGAGTAAAAAGTGACCTATTATGGCTTATATTTGAGATATGAATTAATCGACAAGCCATTTTATTATCTAAAGTTGCTTCCTTGTTTATTAATTTAACTGGATATAATATAAACTGGGTCAACCGATATTATGCTCCCATTAAGGTTATGGTATGAAACCACGTAGATAAAGACCTATTGTCGTGGCACACACGGAGATAGTACGCATCAGTAATAACGCAGCCTTCCAATAGGCTGAGAGTTTGTGGTACTGACACTGGTGAGAGGCCCTAGTTGATGTGAGTAATCGACCGTTATTAGTAGAATGGGGCAATGGAGCCGAGACTGACGCTCATACAGCTCACTGTGTATCATCACACAAGTTTCCCATGAGCAGTTCTTCTTATCACCTTCTGGTTTAATACCACTAACTTACAATCTGATGAGTAGCCATCACATAACAGTTTTGGTATACTTTGATATCTATTTTTAGACAAAAAATCGCGAGCTGAAACATTTAGTTATAATAAAACCAGAGCCCAGCCAAGATATAAAATATACAATTGGAGATGTATCATAAATAATGTGAGTGTATGCTCTGAGGTTTATTTTACATAGTTGTATTCTCGTTGTCATTGTACCTGGGTATTAATAATTTTATATAAGTTATATCCGTTGAAGATATCCCCAACTGAAGCAATTATTTGCTCAATCGCGATGTGTTCACACTTCATCACATAAGTTTTATTTAAACTCGAGCGGACGATGTTTTTGAGATACTTGGACATCTCACTACAGAGACAATTCACTCTCATACAACTGCTGCACAATAACACAGTTATTTCAAATAATCATTTGGAAGACACCAAATACAATAGGGTATCAGCCCTAGCTTCCATTTTTGATATTCTCTGTTATTTATGGTGTCTTAAAAGGCGCGGCTCTAAAGATGCCACTCACAAAGAGCATGTCTCACCGAAGATTGTGGCGGAGACCATAGTTGTGGACCTCTTATTCAATATTATCAGCGAGAGAGAGAGGCATAAGGAACCCACGTATAAAACTCATAATCTTATAATTAGTCGATTGGTTCTTGGATATGATATTAAAGAGTATCATATTAATTTAATTGTTTATGGCACCCACATGTCATGTTCTAAGACTCATGCATTATACTTTTCTTGGGAATATTGAATATTTTACAAGTCTTGACTATTAATAATATTTGAAAGAAATTATAAGATAGACACATAATAGAGCAGGAGCAATAGATATAGGTCATATCAAAGATTGTAGCAAACTCGTACTTTAGGCGGTATCATCATTTGCTGATTCACGGGGTTACGGGTAACGTTCCCTAGGAGGTGGAGCGCAGGACGAAGCGGCAGTGGATTACGCAAGCTCCCACCTAAATCCCATTAAATTAATTACTGGAAATAGGTACATCCCATAAACAGCGGTTGCGGGAATATAGTACGCACACGATAATCAACCCGAGCTGTTAATTACTTTGAGGCATTATAGCAAAGAATACACATAGTAATCGAAAAACAGCGCAATGCGGTGGGGACGCAAACCTACTACAGCCAATAAGCGTGACAAGTGCCGAGAATGATACTAATTTACCCGGCAGACTTATGAAATTCTTACATTTTATACCTTGAATAATATGTTTAGTTTGAAACCAATCAATTACAATACTGGCACGCTAAAAATAAGGGTACGCACATATACTGGTAATATAAAAGTAATCAGAATGAGTATATGAGTTGTGCTAGGAGATACAAGACTGCGTCACGCACACAGCTAGAGTGACCTATTCACAACCCAAAAGGCAGACACTACATATAAGACATGACTTATCCTCTTACTTTCGGACCACTGTCATACCACAAAATGAAAGTACGCAGCGTAGTTAGAACGACTAGGCGAGATATGACAGCAGAGTACTTACGAGCATTGTGGGTGACAAGACGTGAGATCGGCTGCTAATGAACTTCTGAGTCCGCAACTATCCCAACCAACCTACTTCAAAGTTTTTCATATGGTCACACTTATATATTTATCTTTTACTGGTAGTTCGTCCATTCATATTTAATGAGAAACTAGAAAGAAGGTTTCCTAATAAACTCGAACACACATCTAAATCTAGAGAAACTACACGCTGAGAGTAACTAATGAGAAACGGCCCTGATTGAAGTAAGTCTGATCGAGAGACACAATTGATTTAAGTTTAAATAGGGCTAAGAATTTAATTCATATAACTTGTCACACATATATACAGATGTGAGAACCCTAAAGAAGAGAAAGTTTATGAAATCCTATCTGTTCGGCACCACTATATCATATAGTTGAACTATATCTGCATAAACTGGGTCAAATGAAAAGGCCAAATGAGGAGTTATCACAAGGAGAGCATTATAAACCAAAGTATATTAGAATCTTCAACATACCAAAGAGATACTTTTACAGGCTAAATGAGAGCGGACTAATATTGACAAAGGGTCAATGGATCATGACAATATTGTTTGTGACTCTACCAGATCTTTCAACAGACTCACAATAAGAAAGAGGCACTCTCACTGTTATTCTCTAGACACTAGGAATGTATCATAGAAGAAAATGTCTACACACACAATTCACTTAAACAACAACATAACCTAAGACTAAACACCTTACTAAAAATACCTGATTCCAACACAGAAATCATTTTCTCATTTAAATTGTTTTTACCACAACACTATCATCATCTCTCTATAATTATCTATGAATGCCTTACTCTCCTAATTCATCATTCATGTAAGTAACAATAGCATATCCACCATATATCAACAACTTCTATGTGGCCTAATGGGCTGATCTTCCAGTACCACACAAATTTACTCCATCAACATCAGGGGAGTCTTTGAGGAAAAACCCTAGCACGCCAATCGTTTTTTCTGTTTAGGTTCAATAGAACCATAAATACAGAGAGTTAACTATAAGAATAACACTAACCTGTATAAAATTATGCACATACACGTATGTTATAACATGAAGGAAAAGTTCCAAATATCCGCGTTTTTTGCTGTGTAATGGTAGTAATTTAGCAATATGGCAGGGCAACACCAAACCCATCATAGGACCCGACCCAGTATATTGATAGTCACACGACCCGGGTAAATGCGACTGAGTGACGCATCACTCGTCACAGCGAAATCCTGCGTGACGCCCCTCGAATCGTTATGTACGTAGAATTTCCATTAAGGTTCAAGCCCGGTTGTAGCACAGAGTTTGCCTTTGTTCGAAGCTCATATCAAACAAACAGTCAAGCAAGTTGTGTCCGCGTTGGTGGCACAATCATCATCAACCTAACAAATACAGAGAGAGAGCTAACGTACAGGACGCTCTACCGCGAGTGCTGTCTGTGCTCATGTTTCTTCACTTCCGTGACGTGCCCGAATACGTATACGACCTAACTATGAGGTAAATGTGGCCTAGATCCAAAAACTGGCTATGTAATTCAAAAGCTCATGTCGCAGACACCACGCATACCAATAGCCTATAACATTAACCACATGGGTCAAGACTCCTTTGGGCGGTTTTGATGCACACAAAACTATGATATAAATTGGATATAGAGTGAGGATTATCTATCAAGGTCAATCTTGCGATAGGCTTCAATAATTTTCTAGAAGGCTAAATTGTATACATGTAGGGAAACCTTTAAATTTTTTTACTCCATCAACAAACATATCAGCATACCTCTTCGCGATATACAAATACTGATGTTTACAATTGTGAAAAGAGATTAGAAATGGTAGGCATAAAACAACACAATGAATGGCACTCGCTGTAGATAGATATAAGGCCACGTTTGGTGGCGAAGGGGAAGTTATCAAACAGTGCGTACTTTGTATGGCGATTCAGACTCTATGAGGGTCTATGATTATTTGCTTCTCACTAGTGGCTCAAACCTGGTTAAGTCAGAATTCTTCTTTGCCCTAGTGGCTGCCAAGGCTTTTTAGTGGTCAAGTTTTGTAAATTAAAGAAAAAGTCCCTCTATAGACTGAAGCAAAGCAGGCCGCAAATGGAATAAGGAACTCACTGCCACCTTTTGCAACATATGGGGTTCCAACATCTCCTAATGAATTACCACTGTCTTTTTCGGGCTATGGGCGAACAGATGAACAACACTTTCTAGCCCTACTGGTCCCTACTCGTTTGACATATACTAATTACAAGCAACTCCTCTATCACAAACATTCAAAGCTATCAATGACCATGCTCCACAGTACACTTATTTTGGGTACACGGAATTCTTAATAGATCTTGGCGCAAGCACATTATTTTTTGGTTTGGAAATCGCTAAGACAATTTTATCGAAACTTATGGGGATGTGTTAATTCTTATCCCAAGTGCGAGTTCAATTCATCCACACTCGATCTTATTATATATATTAGCTACATTTGAGAACTAGAGAAAATATCAGACTAAAAGATCAAGCAATACACAAGTTTCCAAGTAGGGTTTAAGGTTTATATAATTAAATATTTAAGCTCACCTCCTGAATGTATTTGAGGGGTCGGCTATAATGCTACTATTGATGGGTGCTAGGATTAATATAGAGGAAGGGCGACGAAAAGTTTTATATGCTTGATACCAAATGTTTGTAGTTTGTTCTCTGATTTGGTTTCATGTACGTATTATTTCATGAAATATATTGATAATGGAGCTATATTTAATATGTCAAGCGCCAAAGCCTTATATCAAAAATGTTCACACATAATCAGTTAGTCCCAGATTTCATATAAACATGCAAAGCAATCCAACACTGTCATTAGTTGTTGTTCCGATCACCTTAATTGCAACATGTAAATCGGCTTTAAAGATTATGCCTATTTCTAGCTTAAAATTTATTTTTTGGGACACTAACATAATTCATTGAATTTAACATTTGTTGTTTCAGATTATGAACACTAAGATTTTTTATGATTTTAATGAATTATAAGATATGTTCATTAAAAAATTAACATTGCAATTCCTAGAACAAATTAGAATTCTCTTTGAAGTCAAAATTTTTAAATGCTTGCATTTAGAAAGAAATGATTAGGCCATTCATTATGAAATCCATATTTTAGCCTAGCCCACCTAAGTTAAAGTATGACTTTTGCATCCAATTTTTGAAACACTATATCCAAATTTCATTGATCGATCGTTTATTAAACCTAGCAAACGAACTTAAATTTCTTACCCTAAAAAGTGCAATAAGTAAATTGAAGGGATTGTGAAATTTTCATCAAAAACATAGCAACAAAAGGAGAAAAATTTCATAATACTAGCAAAAAGTTGAAGCAAGTAAAGGAAAAACTTAAAGAGAAAATGGCCCCTAAGCGATAAGAAGCAATCAATCAAGAATTTCAAGTTTGGGGAATTAAAGGCAAGAAGAAATTTTTGATAAGTATTGACGAAAAGGCCTTGCCAAAGTAGCTCTAATTTTTTAGCGTAGTGAAGAAACTCAAAGATTAAGTCTCCCTTTACAAAATAAAAAATTGTTTTTATATAATAAAATGAAAATCTTGATATTAGCATTCTCTAATGCTTTTTGTCTAATCTTTGTTAAATTCTTTTTCTTTGTTTAGCTAAAAATATACCTCAGAACCCCATTAAAAACCTAAATAAAAAGACCTTTTAATCTTTTTTAATTGTTATGCATTCGATTGTGGAGAAGAGATGACTAAATTTTGCCTATGAGAATTAATTGAATTTATATTGTTAACATCATACACTAAAGGTTTACAAAAATTTTTTGTGAAGAATTCCATATTCATTTTGGGTCCTAAGTTGGAATAATTATTGGTTGTTGAAAATCTATTAACATTATGTTTAATTAAGGAAATGTGTTTATTGAAAATGATTTTTGCTGAAATATAAATTAGCATAGACACTTGATTTATTCTCATGTAATGTTTTTGAATTACTTTGAAAATTGTGAAATAATTATACCCCAACCATATTAAAACTAGCTTTGTTTAGTTTGTTTAGATTGTGGTTTTAGTTTTTAGTTTTATTTTTGTTACTTGAGGACAAGCAATGGTTTTAAGTTTGGGGAATTTTGGAAAGTGTTATTTTTTCTTATTATTTTTAATATAAATTTTATACGGATTTTTTAGTAGTTGTTTAATTACTAAGTTAGCTTTTTATTTAGTTTTTATTTATACTTTTCAATCAAAGCTTCCCTTGAAAATAATAATTTGCTAATATCTTAAGGAAATTTGTAGGATTTTTTGGAAAACAGAAAAAGAGGCAAAATATAAACAGAACAACTCAGGCTTCTAGCAACCAGGCCGTGCAACTCCAAGCCACGCCTGTGCTGGAATCAAAGGAAAATTAGTGTGGAGATCAAGCCCTAGCATGCCCAAGCGTGCTATCGATAGGCACGCCCGTGCGGTAGAGGACATCAATTCCAAAGGCATGCCTTACCTGAGCAGCGGTTCGTGCTGCAATTCCATCATGAAGACTCAAGAGCCTAAGCAGCCCTAGTACCATGGCTATCTGTAGCCCCTGCCTGGAGGCCACAGATTCCTTCTCTAGACATACTCCTGAGCACGGCAGTGCTGAACCATCCTTAGAACTCAGGCTCCGGCATGCCCCTGACTTGAACCAAGTGGCCGCAACAGCACGCCGAGCTGGCGAACCAAGTTTTCTTTTGGTTTGCGAATGCCCAGCCAAGTCCCTACCTACCTTGCACCCACATAAGATGATTTCCTAACGTGCAGATCAAGCTTCTATCCTAATTTAGGCGGGCATGGAGAGTCCTAAATTGAGAGAAGAAATTCCAAACGCCTAAACAGATTTCCTATTTCGAAAAAGGTTTCTACCTTACATTAATGAAGATCATGCTGTTTCCTAAAACGTGAAAAGTCTAATTTCTCTCATGTAAGTCTATATAAAGAGAGCACTCATTCATGTATAAGATATCTCCGTTCTATAATCTTTGTTCTATCCATTTTCTCTCTTTAAGACTTCCAAGTGATCAAGAATTTGTGTCAAGATTCAATGGAAGCCATCCACGTTATTTGACTAGTTTTTATCTCTAAACTCTTAATCTTGTTTTTACTTTTCCCACTTGTTTTTACTTTTCATTATTCACATTGATTATGGAATTATTATCAAGTTTAATTGAGTTTTATTTAATTACTATGTCGAACTAAACTCTAATACTAGTGATTTGACGTAGCTTAATTTCTTTTCCAATTTATAATATTAGACTTGTTTTTCTTTGTTCAATGTATAATTTATTATTGAACTTAATGCTTCCAGGCAGAGTTTCTCCCCTGGATTGATTTACTTCATTAATCACTATCCGGAGAAGGGTTTTTGATATGAAATAAATTACATGAGAATAATAACTTGATGCGGAAGCTATATGGTGTGACTTATGGGGGGTTTTCATAAGTGAACAACCTTAGGTTATGAATTCATAAACAAACCATAAAACTTAATGATTTAATTCATGTTTGATTGAACTATTGGAAGATAGGTAATTAGACTTTGTTAAAATAGTTAACAATACATCGGGAGAGCTTGTTAGTGATTTTAGGGTTGTTTCCCCTACTTGAACAATTAAAATTGATTAACGAACTAATAAAATTGATTAACGAACTAATAAAATAAATTGGATAGAATTAAGTGCAATCAAAATCCCTATTAATTTTTAATCCTTGATTTCTTTTAATCAAAACTTGCATACTTGATTTCTTTTTATTATCTTTTATTTGTGGAATTTAGTTCTTAAAATAATTTCCCTATATTGTTGTTTAAATAATAGTAGGTTAACATAATTTTGGTACTTGATATACAATCCTTGAGGGAACAATACTCTACTCATTATATATTACTTGTTGCAATTTCATACACTTGCGAAAATTATTGTCATTGATAAATATTCCTTGATCTTATCAAAAGCTATCTAGCAATGATCATTCCACTTTACTAGTTGATCTTTTATTAACAACTTGAAGATTGGATAAAATACTGTAGACAACTTCGATATAAACCTGCTGATATACTGAATCTTTCCCAAAAAAACTCCTCACTTGCTTTTTTATCTTGGGCGGCTCCATTTCTTAGATCGCCTTAATCTTGTCTTGATCAATCTCTATTCCTTTCAGTCCTACTATGAATCCTAGAACTTTTCCCGAGGTTACCCTTAATACACACTTCTTTCGGTTCCAGCCGTAGGTTGTATTTAATTACCCTATCTATGAACCGCTTCAGGGCTACTAGATGCTCTTCTAGTGTCTTTGTCATGGCAATCATATCATCAATATAAACTTCTAGCTCCTTGTGAATCATGTCATGAAATAATGTAGTTTCCATCCTTTAGTAAGTAGCCTCGACATTCTTTAAGCCAAACGGCATCAACTGGTAACAAAAAGTTCCGAACTCTGTCATAAACTCTATCTTGACCTTATCCAATAATGCCACAATAATGCCATGAGAATCTGGTTATACCCTATAAACCCGTCCATAATGGAGTAGCATCCCATTATTGCCGCACTATCAATTAGGATATCAATATAAGGGAGAGGTAAATCATCCTTCTCTAATGCTTTATTCAAATCCTTATAATCCACGCACATTCTGACCCTTCTATCTTTCTTGGGAACTAGGACTATATTCGCCAACCATTCTGGATAGTGAACCACTTCTAGAAATCTAGCGTCTATTTGCTTGGTCACTCCCTCTTTAATTTTCTAGTCTTAACCTTCTTTTCTTCTACTTCACTAACTTGACTCCAAGATATAGAGGAATTGTGTGCTCGGCTATAGACCTGTCTTCATAGCTCCATGCAAAGGCTTCGTTTTTTTCCATGAATAGACTTTGACATTTTTTGTTCAAGCCTGGCGTTAGGTTTGGCCCAATTAATAAAATTCGTGGATTATCTTTTGTGCCAATATTAAATTCAAGCATGGTTTGGCCCAATTAATAAAATTCGTGGATTATCTTTTGTGCCAATATTAAATTCAAGCATGCATGATGAGTTAATGTCAAATATGCGCATGTGCTTATCTAATCGATGAATGGAACCATCAGGAAAGACATCAAACAAGTAAGAAAAATTAAATTTCATTTCATTAAAAAGCATCAATAGTTCATTACAGTCAGACACATCCTTAACATAAATTATAACATCAGAAGGAGCTTCAGCTTCTTCAAAGCTTTCCTCGATATAGGCCCGGATGGCTTTTAATACTTGATCCACAGGATCTTGTTCTTCCTTATCAGCGCTCCCCTTCTCTTTATTACCCTCTTCTTCTTTCTCTTGGGTAGCTTGTCCCTCTTGTTGTTGGTCTTCCTCAACCGCTTGTGGCCCCTCAACCCCCTCTTTCTCTAGTTCTTTCTCTTCTGTCTTTCATTCCTTAGACTTAGACTCTAGTGCTTGGGGCTCAACCGCCAAGATATTAATTACATCTGCAAAGATCTCTAGACCCGCGCATGTTTTTCCTTTATGTTCAAATGGCTCTATCAGCAAACATGGAGAGGAATACTCAATCGAGCAGACGAAATGTCCATCCATGTCTAACCAGCCATATGTCTTCTATGGTGTGCTTCCAAATTTTTACCCCAGGTTTAAGCGATTTCTCTGTGTATGAATTCTAGGTAGCTCTGTAATGCCTTGTTGTTTCTTTCCAAGTCCTTTCCTTTCTTCATAATTCATCTTCTTCATGATGTTGGAGACAATGGACCCCATGTCAGTGCCTAATACAATAATCTGAATACCGGTCCATGGGAGGATAGCCTGCTTGTCTATGTTTAGCATGGTTGCACTCCTTTAACTAGCAACTGGAATAGTGATGACTTCACCATTAAAAGGAAATTTGATCTTTTGGTGTAGCGTTGATGGTACACCTCCCAATGAATGGCACCGTGGATGCCTTAGCAGTAAAGCAAATGTAGGGGGAATGTCTATAACAATGAATTCAGTCTCCTTCTCGATCAGCCCCACATTAACCACTATTTTGAAAATGCCCTCCACCTGTCCCTTAAAGTTGTCATAAACTCGAATAACAACATCAGAAGGTTCCAAATCAGACAACTCCATCTTGAACTTAGAAAGAAGAGTTTTTTATTTTTTGGGGAAAAGATTAAGGAAAAAACCTCATGATGGGCTCCATTTTCTATTGCCTTTCAGGATAAAAGCACTGGCCTCGGAGCATCAGGTTCGGTGACTAGGTTTCAGCTTCTTTCAAAATGAATCAATGGTTTGGGTACTTATTTAAGAAATCAAAAATCAGTATTTCGCATGAATGTTAGTTTATCGATGCATGAACATACTTATAATGCATGGCAATTATAGACAAACATTAAAAAGCATAAGTAATTGAAAATGCATGTAATTTGGAGGAGAGCCCCACTCTAGCCTCATTTATCTAGGATTCTAGGCCGTGTGACACATTCCTTTAAATCCCGACCTATCAGTTTGTTCAGGACCCGCTACCTAGGCTGAAATCCGTAGGTATGTCTCCGTACCTCATTTGTATGAGGATCAAGAAGCACGAAGTTCTACCATCGATTCGAATGGTAGGGTTTTGAAGGTGCCAGTCAGTGGAGTGGGCTTTAAAGGGTGTGCCGACAGACCGAGCTTAGTTGAAAACTGGTTTTGTGATGTAGCTGGATGGACTAGGCTTCAAAGCTTGTTATGTGCTGAGCAGGTCGGGCTTGACAGTTGATAAGGTGCCGAACGGACCAGGCTTAATTGACAAAGATTAATTTTGAGTGTTTATACCCTAGGTCGCAGGGTCGAGAGGTCGAGTGGTGCAAGCATGCGGTTGCGAAGCTACATGATGGAAAACGACCAAAGAGATCGAGTCTTCCTCCAAATAAGCAAAGAACAGGCACGAGGACCCTGGTATAGTTCTTATAATATTGTTTATTAATGGATTATTAATTGATTTTTAAATTAATTAATAATAAATTAATTAACTAGTAGCTTTGGTCTAAGGAAGACCAAAGTGTGAGTGAAAGTTGAAAAGATCGACTTCTAAGGAAGACCAAAGTGTGAGTGAAAGTTGAAAAGATCGACTTTTGAGTACCAAGTCGGGCCTTAAACTCAACTAAGGAAGAAGAGCAAGGTCAGACTATATAGCCTTAGAATCGTTCAATGGAGAATGAGAGTCATTGATGCTTGAGAAGTGCTCAATCAAGCAACAAGAGGTGCATGGAGAATGAGAGTCATTGATGCTTGAGAAGTGCTCAATCAAGCAACAAGAGGCGCCTGAAATGAGGGGGGAAGGGCCATATTTAGAGGCCAAAAGGCTTCTAGGTAGAGAACACAGCGGTACCAACCACCTCAAGATCGGTACTGATATGCCCTGGATCGGTATCAGTTGAGGGGCTGATCGGTGCTGCCTAGGAGCTGGTCAGCACCAATCATGGCAAATTACTGCCTTGCCTGAACCTCGCTTTTAGGGTTTTTGGGCTTCTGTTAGTTCGTTAGAGGCCCAAACGACTTCCGATCGAGCTAATTCTCGTGCCACTAAAACCGTAATGGAATTCCCTAGAGCTCGATGTTGAAATCATGATCAACAGGTTTCTGAGGTTAAACCCCCAATGTTTATAGGAACAGAAGATGTTAGAGCCTTCTTAGAAGAAATTAAATATCTATGTTTAGAATTAGGTTGCTCGGATACGAGATCAATCCAGCTTGCTAGTCGTAAAATGATTGGAATAGCGGAAATTTGGTTTCAAGATTATGTGAAACCTAATATGACAGTAATGACTTGGCAACAATTCTTTATGTTATTCATTAGAGGTTCCTTCCATAAGGTTTAAGAAGGGCAAAAGCATTTGAAATTTGAGTCTTTAACTTAAGGTAAAATGATAGTCGATGATTATGCAAGCAAATTCAATAAGTTAAGTTGATATGCCATCAAGTCTGTGCTTAATAAGGACACAAAAAATACATCATTATAAGTGGGCTAAATTGTTATTATACTTCATTATTCTCGAAAAAGAATATGGATTTTAATGGAATAATTGATGCGGCCAGACAAATGGAAACTAAGTTGATAATAGATGGAGTAATTCCTAGGGAGAAAAAAGGCAGAGCTACAGCTACACAAGGAGGTAGTAATGTACTAATGATGCTCAATCCCACAACCCTCAACATATAGACAAGAGTAAGAACTTTACAAAAAGGGAGGACAAAACTAGATTAAGTAAGAAGTAAAGAAGGTACTCTGAAGGCTCCTTAAGTGGAATTATGCTTAGAGGTAGTAATGCTATCTTAGGGAAGGTTACTTGTGGCATGTGTAGAGATAGTCATCAAGGTCCCTGTAGGCTTGGCTCTAATATATGTTACATGAGTAAACAAGCAGGTTACTTTGCC
The DNA here is from genome assembly GCF_014843425.1 of Jatropha curcas. Next base: position 12,590 of record NW_023591769.1, read on the forward strand.
AATGAATGCCCTTACATTAGGTCTCGAATTCCTAAGGTTAAATCTTTTATGACAAGCATGGTTCAAGGTTATTCTAACTCTAATTTGGTTTACTTTAAAATACAGGATAGCAACCAGCAAGATCATAGATCTCATGATTGGAATAGGGTGTCGAGATCCCATTGAAATCCTTTATTGTCAGACTAAGGACAAGGACAAGGACAAAATTTTCACCCTAACTCCAACAACCATGCAAGCACTAAACCCTAACAATAGAGGTATCTTGTCAAACCCCTTATAAAACATAGATTTCTTACAAATCAGGCTTATTTACCATATTTCCTCCTTTAACTAATTGAAGAGCATCTAAAGCCACCAAAACATCAAACACTGTGAAGTACTTCAAATATTTAAGTTTTCTTTTTCTTACCACCCCCATGTGATCGAACATATTTGCATACTAAAAAGTGTTACAACTAGAAGGATAAGTATGCATGGGAATCTGCTATAGTAGAAGTAGTGTATGCAGTAGCAAATACCTTACTACCATAAATGACTACAAACCCCAAGCTTTAGAAAATAATTTATCTCATATATCAAGGTTAAAAAAATGAAAGAAAGAAAGAAATACCTTTAGCTAGTATCTTTTGAGCCGCATTTTACCTATCAATTGTGTAAAGTAGTATATAATACATAGTCAATTTATGCATATTCATAATATTTAATTATTATGTAATGAGTTATATTTGATATGTATGTGCTCATGTCTACTATATTTATGCTCATGTATTTGGTTGTATGATGCATTGTAACCTGAAACTATTTGAGGCGTGTTATTATTTGCGTCGTACTTGAATGAGTGAGGTGAAACAGAATCCCTAGTGTTGGACCTAGGGGCAAGGTGTTCAGTCCTAAAAATGGAAGGCATAGGAGGAATACGCTAGGCCATAACATGAAAGGTTGGGACTAGTGCGCTCGACTTAAAAAAAAGAGAGAGAGAACTAAAGTGAATTTTAGTGAACTAAATCTCCCTATGTATGATTAAAAGCTATTATTTGGTTACTCGTATTGTGATTAGCTTGTATGCAAACTTTAAATTCTGAAAATTATGTGCTCCCAAAAGATTTGAGAACCATTGATTCAGAAAAAAAATAAAAATAAAGCTAAAGAGGTGCTCTGGAGTAGCGAAATTGGGTAGGCAGTTGAAAGTCAGGTAATATATCTACTTTGTGTTCACTAACGGATGTGATAGATAGGGAATCATAAGTCATGTCAAAGTTACAATAAACTTCGTAAACGATTTAGAAAACCCAATTTCAATAATATTACCCATAATTTCCTTCTTTTTCTTTATCATATCATATGTGTTTAAACTATCCCCCTTATAACCCCTAACGACCTACCCTAGCTTCAAACTTATTCATTTGTGTTTCCTTACCTCCATAGAATATTCAAGGATGAATCTTATTGGGGGAAAGATTGAAACATCCCTTTTTTTTTTCAAAATGCTTTCAATTTGTATTAAATTAAAAATCTTATTTTTGAAATCTCTGACTCAATATAACTAAACAGTGCACATTGAGGCGCACAATTAGAAATTGGGCCCAACTCTATAGCATTATTATTGCGTCCTTTCGACTCGAGAACGTTCTAAATTTTCTTACACGAATTTTTAAATTAAATAAGAATTATTTTTGAATTAGTATCTGAATTTTCTTTTTATTACTTTGTTGATCAATTAATAATTTATTTGAGTTAGTAAGTCTAGAAGTGCTTTTAGAAAACTCATGAAGGAGTCATCGAATAACCATTTTTAATCAGCCCAAATCGGGTAAAATCCAAATAAAAACCTAGAGAATTCTTTTGAACCAAACAGGGTAATATTTAAAGTGTTTCAAGGCTAGTTGAACCAAACCAAAAAAAAAAAAAAGAAAGGAAAAGAGCTTCTCCTTCCTCTTTATGCGATCTCAAAGATCTTCCCACCCACTAATTCCTTTCCTCCATTTTCGGCAAAACAATAGCCATGAACAGACACTTGAAGCAGTAAAAATAACTTGCATGACCTACTCTTCTTTTCTTTGACCATCAACTTTATTCTCTTTAGCCTGAAATCATGAAACAAAAGGAATTAATGGAGAGCTAGTTTCGTTTCCAACAAGAACTCACCAATTCTGGAAACTCCCCTCTTTATGCGATCTCAAAGATCTTCCCACCCACTAATTCCTTTCCTCCATTTTCGGCAAAACAATAGCCATGAACAGACACTTGAAGCAGTAAAAATAACTTGCATGACCTACTCTTCTTTTCTTTGACCATCAACTTTATTCTCTTTAGCCTGAAATCATGAAACAAAAGGAATTAATGGAGAGCTAGTTTCGTTTCCAACAAGAACTCACCAATTCTGGAAACTCCCTCCAATCTGGTGAGTGTTAAACTCATCGCTACTATTTTTGTACTCATTTTTGTCAACCAATTTTGCCTTTTTTTTATAGGATTTAACAATTTCTAAGGGTTAGGTTTTAAAATTCAAACAAGTCAAATTTCTAAAATTAATTATGTTTTTTACAAATTGAAGTTAAAATAAGCTTTCTCAATGACTTTGGAACGTTTTGGCTGTGATTTCAGAAAATTTGGTGGAGGTTAACTTTTCCAACCATCGTAAATGGCGGTTTTGCTGCCGACCGACAATGGTTTAGGTGACTGAAAAATCCTAGATATTCAGGTTGATCAGTTTGATATGAAGATTATAATTATACAATTAGTTTTACGATTAGATAATGTTTCATGACCGAACGAATTATCGATGCAAATATAAAATCTATGAGAATTGTTATGCATTTGATAGATATGGATCACTTAGTTTACTTATAAATTAAAGGTTAAATGACTAATTGCATAAAATGAATTAGAATGCCAAATTAATAGAAGGGATGAAGTTATTTATATTTGTTTATTGTGTTTATTGGATATTTATATTGAAAAGCAGTTAGGAGGTATCTATGGTATGGTCGAATTGAGTTAGGAAGCGAATTGATATTTGATAATGGTTATGGTGGATAGGAAATTGTAATTAATTAGCCCGATGGATAGGCAATGTGCTTATATATGTTGAGTTCTGCAAATTTAACAAGTAGATAGTTTAATATTAACCGACAGAATCTTAATTGGAGCTAGGAAATAGAAGTCTGATATAACAATATATATGTATATATAAGTAAATATACTTTGTAGATTTAAGTTTCCCATTTGTCTTTCTTAAGATCGACTGGATCTGTCTACTACCAAAAATCAAAGTCAGAATTAGAAACTTGCTTCTTTCTTCGATCACTGTGAGTAGTATTAGGTATTATTTGTACCTAAATCATGCATTCTACCTGCATTCCCAAAAGTGATCTTATCCTTTTAATGGCCTAAAGTATAAAATCATTTGTTTGTGAATAAAATTTTAGTGATTTGAGCGAAGTATTTATTATATGTTAGAGATTCATCTTGAAATTTTATATTGAATTTTATGCACATTTTGCTTACTCTAATTGGATTAAATGTCAAGTTAAATTTGTATTTACTATTATTAAGTGGATATTTTGTTATCCATATAATTATTCCTTTCAGGTCCTTGTCAACTTAAGATTGGTTGTTAATGTTTGGTAATACAGCTTTTGTGCCTTGTTAAGATTTCTGCTAGACCTGATAATGTTTGTGTGATTGAGTGATGTGTATTGTGGATATGAGATGTGGAAAATCGATTTATGGAAATTCCTTCCTGGAGTTAAAATATATAACCCGTGATTATAGCGAATAGAAAAAGGATTATGGCAGATGGGAATGATTTGTAAATGAGAAGTTTGATTGCTCGATGAATGGGCTGTGTGAATATATATAATATGTGCATTGAAATTGTTATATTTTGATTAGTGATTAGTCTGATTCTTAAAGGAGGTGCTACCGAATTCTAATGAGATAATGAAACCAATTATAATCTGAATATGATAAAAGTAAAGTGAGTTGAATGGATAACCAAAGTAAAGTTTAGGTAGCTTCAGATAATAAGTTAAAGTAATCAAAAAAAAAAATTAAAGAAAAATTAGATTGCAAATAAGAGAATTAATAACTTAAAAATATAAATTCTTACTTATAACCTTCTTACTATATGTTCTTAAGGATTCACGAGATTTAACAGTAGTTGTTAGAGAATCGAATGAGAGAATTATAAGTAACTAGTATTGCAAATGAGTAGTACTAAGTATTATTCTTACCTCAATCATGTATTGTACTTGCATTTCTTTAGCTGATATAATTAGATGAAACTTGTGCTTGGTATTATTTACTTACTTTGTCTTGGATTAGTAATTGCTTGCTTAATTATTTAGATTGGATAGAGTAGTGGAGTTAAACCTATATCTATTATCAAGTGATTATCTTCATATTTAGATTAATTTATTTAGTTACTATAATCTATGGCCAAGTGGTGTTTGATAAAGAAAATTGTTGTACTTTTCATGTATATTGTGTTGTCTCTTGACTATGTAAATGTGATTGGATGAGATGTGGTTTGGATATGAAATTTTCATTCCATGTTTCTAAACATAAAAGGTAAACAATGGATATGTGAAATAAGGTGATAAGAACTACATGGCTTATTGATATCTTGGCTGTATGGGGGATCGGCTCCTCGGCTAATATTTGGGGGATGAGCACCTCGGTCTGTAATAGGGAGTGGACTCCTCGTGCCCCAATAGAGGGATGGGCTCCTCTATCGTGAAACATGATTAACAGATTTCTTGTGAAATGAGAAAATCTTAATGTACTAATATACTTTCATCTTGAAAAATAGAAAAAAGGAAACTGCTATAATGCGTGATCCGCCTTAGCGAAATATAAGATGCTATGATGTTTGAAAGCTCTACTTGTTAATGTATCTTCGGTAAGTATTATTTCATGCTTTAAGGCTTTAACCAAGTTGTTTCCATATGTGTTTTATAATAAACTATATCGCTTCACTAGGTAACATTGTGTGACTGAAGTGTGTGATATTTTAGAATTTTAATGAAGTCATTTGTGTGATTGTGTGTGGTATTTATAATGCTTACTACTATTCACTTAGCTGAAGCACTCACCCTTGCCTCATTTATTTTTCTTAGGTCATTAGATTCCTTCATCATTTGCTTTGGACCCCCCTTTGGAGCAGTTTCTCCCCTTATCTTAGAAGGATTCCCGAGAATATAAGTAATAGACAAATTTAGCAATTATTGTAAACTTTAAACTTGTCTCATTAATTAAGGATTTAGATATGTATTTTGAATTATTCCTTGATACTTTATGAAAGTACTTATGGATTTATATTTTATGTGTTTTGGATCAAATGCTAGACCTTATATAATATTGGGCTTAGAAGTGAAAATGGATAGGAAAGGCTTACTACGGGCTTTGGATGCTTTATGCTTTTCCAAGTCCTAGTGCCGGTCCGGTCCAAGGAGACGGGTTGTGACACATGGATTGGTGAATTCATTGCCATCAATGTCTGACAGGATGACATCGCCTCCGGAGATGATTTTCTTTAGAATGTAGGGGCCTACCCAGTTTGGCCTAAATTTAGCCCGGGGGTCTTATACAGGAGCTCTGATTTCCTTAAGTATAAGACACCCTTCTTCCAGTTTTCAATCTTGAATTCTTTTATTAAACTGCTCGGCTATTTTCTATTGGCAGCTCTGGATCTGATTAAAAGCTTCTAGCCTTTTCTCGTCAATAGCATTCAACTAATTATGGTAATTCTGAGCTCATTTTACTTCAGGCAACTGACTTTTGCGCATAACCCTGGCTGATCGAGTCTGAACTTTAATAGGGAGGAATGATTCCATCCCTTAGACTAGTGAATACGGCATTGCCCCGATTGGCGTTCTGATGGAGGTTTTATATCCCTATAAGACAAAAGGCAAGTGCTCCTGTCAATTTCTGTGATTGTAATCATCCTCTGCAGGATGTTTTTAATGGACTTGTTGGCTGCTTCAACTGCTTCATTGGTCTGGGGCCCATATGGTGAAGATCGGTGACGTTGAATTCTATACTTGGTCATAAGGGTGGAAACTTCCTTCTAAAAATGAGATCCATTGTCTGATATGATCTCAAAAGGAATCTCATATATGCATATAATATTGATCTGGATGAACTGAGCCACTTTCTTGGCGTTTAGGACATGATAGGAAGCAGCTTCTACCCACTTGGTGAAATAGTCAATTGCTACCAAGATGTACTCGTGCTGGTTGGAGGATTTCGAAGTGACCCTGTAGATTACATCAACTCCCCATGTTGCAAAGGGCCATAGTGTAGAGATGGGATGAAGAGCTCTAGGGGCCATCTTTTGAAGCTTAGCATAAATCTGGCATTTATGACACTTCTTGGCAAACTTGGCGCAGTTTGATTGCATGGTGAGCCAATAGTAATCTTGATTGGTAATCTTGTGGGCTAGAGACATTCTGTTCATGTGGGGTTCTTCTTCTCTGCCATGTACCCACTCCATTATCTGTTGAGCTGTCCATTTTAGTTTCGGTCGGTCCACAGCAACCCTTATCTCCCTGGGCTAAGCAAGAGCTATCCAGAAGTTTGACTGTTTGCAAGCAGTTAGATCCCTCAAGGTTCAAGTCTTCATAAAACTTTGATTCTGACTATTGTATTTCTGAGTATTCAATGCTCAATTCCATTCGGCCATTTGGTTCTAGGTCTTGGGATTGACCATACCCCCAAGTGTAAACCAGATCCTTAAATCGGTCACTTGTAAAACTATAAAAGGGTGGTGATTTTTTATAACAACCTTTCCATTCCTCCATGGCAATCCCTAAGTGGTTGATGCTATCATGTAGGTTCATCATAGCATCTTACATGTTCGCGTAGGCTACCCGTGTTTCTTCCACTACCAGCCGAAAGACTCTCTCAAATATCTCAGCATAAATTGTTCGATAGACCAATTTGTCTGTTCCAAAGGTTGAGCCTCTGTTCGGATGTATGAAATTTTCTGAAGTTGGATATACAATTATCGATCAATTTCATTAATTTCTTAATATCTTAACAAAAATTTTAGAGGATCCAACCGAGCATGCCAGAAAAGTTGCTCACTCCAAGATTAGGATTAGGGTTTGTAGGGCTTGTTTTTATCAAGAATACTTCAAAATAGGTTGAATTAATAGGTCGAGGACTATTCGTATGAAAAAGAAGGAATGAAAATAAGAAGAGTTCAGGAGAGGGGAAAACAAAGATAAGAGGGACATGAGAGAAATATAAAAAATTGGGAGGCTGGGAAAGGAAGAAGGGTGAAAGGTCACTTAAACGCACGAGGCAATTCGACTTGTTTTTATAGATTCGTATGTGTATTACAATATTTCTTTTCCTATTTGTAAGGGTCTTATGAGTGTCCTTCTAGAAATATAAATACAAAAATTCAAAAATATTTTAAATATATGCAATTTATGTGTTTTAGGCCAAAATGGCCCTCTTGACACATTTTAACTATATTATTGATCATTGGTTTTTCCAAATTACTATTATTATCTAAGCGGCATGGGGAAATCATTGTCGCCACAACAGTGATTTTCCCATTCAGCCCTTATATATATATTTTTTAATTATATATTTTTTAATTACATTATTGTTGCCACAACTACAACTTTTCCATTTAGCACTTAATATCTTTTTTAATTACAACACCATCTCTTCACTTTACCCTTTTGATATCTTTTTAATTACGACAATGCTATTTTGCTATGAATTTACAATTTTACTCTTATGGCTTTGATATATATAATAGATATGCGGAAGTCACTTTGCCAAAAGACCCACAATAGTGATTTATTCATCTATCCTTAATATAATATCACCTTTTCACTTTAGCCTTTTGACATCTTTTTAATTACAAAAATTTTATTTTACTGCCAATTGATAATTCTCTAACCTTATAGCTTTAACTGGTGCAATATTATGTTTTGATTATTTAAATTTTTTAATATAGCAAAAAAATATATGAGAAATTTATGAAAGATAATTTATAAATCATGAGAAATTAAAAATCACAAAAATAATTACATATTTATATATTTATTAATTGTATATAGTAAAAAGAGATAAAATAAAAAAAAATACTAAACGTGAATTTTATGTTTGTCATAATAAATTTATACCATTAAAAATAGAAATAGAAATTTTTTTTTTTTTTTTTTTTTATCAATAAAAAAAAAATACTAAACGTGAATTTTAATGTTTGTCATAATAAATTTATAGCCATTAAAATAATAGAAATTTTTTTTTTTTTTTTTTTTTTGATTTTTTTTTTTTTTTTTTTTGAGAATAATAGAAATAGAACTTTGAAAGCACAATGTAAAATAAAAATAAAAATAAAAATATATCAAATGAAATAAATTTAATAGCTTTAATAATCATTTTTTTTCTTGATTATACAATTAAAATATTTTACCTTAAATCCTAAAAGGCTGCAACACAAATAGCATCTGAAATAATCAAATATCCAACTATTTATAATTTTTTGAAAAAAATTTATTTGTTCAATATAGCTTTTACATGTTGTACCATTCATTCTATCATATTTATTTAAAAAGTGTAAATATAATTTTTCATTTTTTCTACTATATTTTTATTATTTTTTAAAAAATAAGATTCGGCGCATTGTGCTAGATAACACGTTCATTTTTACTGAATCGATACTACCATTTGAATTTAATTTTTGAGTTAACATATGCAGTGGTATAAAATATTAATTTCATTTACTTCATCACGCTAACGCAGAATATATACGAAAAGACCGTCTTTTTCAAAGTTTCAGTAGCAATTAACAATACCGATTTTGGATTATTAGAAGAGTTTAAAAAGAGAAAATCTAGATTGTTAGGATAAACGATTTTGTTTCTTTTTAAAAAAAAAATGAAATTCTTTCTCACGGGTTGTTATTTACTGGAAAATCGTAATTTGGCTTTTGTGGTGAGGATGAATTTAGGACACATTAGCTGAGTTGGCATAAAGCCTTACGCACCACTCTTTACAAACAGGGAATCATTATCTTCTTCCACTCTAAAGTGGAAATTTTGAAATGAAAGGACAATTGACACCTATAAAATAATAACAACTGAAAGGCAAATTCTTTCCTTGTACTGTTGGCAGTCCCATTCACATAACGAGAGAGAGAGAGAGAGAGAGAGCTTAAGCCACTTCGGGTTAGTACATATAGATCCCTTGTTGGGCAGTCCACTCACTCGTGCGCTTTCTGCTTCTTCGAATAAATAAATAAATAAATAATTTTAAAATATATATATTTGCTTGCCTCATATAGGAGCCAGGTAGCAGTCAGCATTACTTAGTTTCTAGAAAAAAATAAATCAAATTGACTTATTTTAATTAAATTCGAAAAATTGTTTTAGAAATTTTGTTATGAATTGTGATGTCTATTAAATGATGGAAATCACCAATCACATATCAATCATAAGGATTTATAAGTTTCTAAGTTAAAAAGAAGCTTAAAAGAAGATGCAAGACTAATTAACATGATCTAAACATTTGAGCCTTGAATATTGTATTTAATTTTATGTTTTAATTTGTATAATTGAATCTATTTAAGTTGGGCTTTAAGTTTTATTCAGTTTTGACTTCCTTAGCTTATAAAGACTTAGCTTTCAAGTAGCATATAAAGTCTTGTTTTTAAATTCATCAAAGATAATTAATATTTGTAGCGTTTATTTTTTTCACCTTGATATTTTTAGTTTGTACCTTCTGATTAGGTATTGAGTTAGGATCCGTTTTTCCATCCAAGAAAAAAAATTCTAATTTGAAATTTAGACTCCATTTATTTCCGTAAAATAACTTGCAGGAAAATATTTTTCAAATTTTTTCTTTGTTTGGGGCGTTCGGAAAAATAAGTCAATAATAAATATTTTCCTGATCAAAGAAAAATTAAATCACTTTTTAAGGAAAACCACTTTCCATTTTTCGAGAGAGTAAAAATATTTTTCAGACATCGGCAAACTTTATAAATCCATATTTTTTAATTTATTAATCATTATAATCACTACCATTAGTTACCATTTATCACCGACCACCGACTATCACCATCGGCCACCACCATCGGCCACCGGTGGCTTCATAATTTACATTTTTTTTTTTGCATCCTTTTCATATTTAAGAATGAAAATTTTAAATTATAAAATTTCTATTATTATTAATATTTTTTATAGTCTTATTAAATATTTTCCTGGAAGTCCTAAAGTAAAAATTGTTAGAAAATCGAACTTTTTTTAAGGAAACACACTTTTTACTCCATTTTTTTCTACCGAGAGAGTTTAATAAAGATATTTTGTTTGCAGACGATTCGGCAAACTTTATATAATCCATATGTTTTATTTAAAAAATTTTATTTAAATTTAAGTCATTATATAAAAATCTACATTACCATTTTAGGTTACTCATTTATCATCCGACCATCGGTACTATCACCCATCGGCCATGCCACCCCTCATTCGTGTCCCGGTCGTGGCTTTTCAATATAATTTATACAAATGGTTTTTTTTTTGCTATCCTTTTTATCCTATAGTTTAAGGGAATGAACAATTTTAAATTATTTACTAAATATTCATTATTTATATATTAAAAGTTATTTTTTTATTAGTCTATGAAGGTACTAGATAAACGTTTAGTCATATTCTTTTAATTAAAATGTATTTAATTTGGTTATTACAATTATTTCAACTAACAGAACTAGAGATATTTAAGGTCAATGTGGAATAAATAATTTTTTAATAAATTATTTTTTTCCTATATGTTATAAAATATATAATTATGATATATCTATTAAATTATTTTGCTGTCATTTTGGAAATAAATCAGTTAAAATTGCTAACGTGTAATCTTAAATAAATTCAAATTTTTGTAGTTTTATCTGTTATATATAGTGAATGTAAGTTCAAAGGTGTTACCCATTCTGTTTTAAGTGTGTCGCAATATTAATTAGAAGTAATTAAGAAAAAAAACTCAAGCATCTAAATAAGTATTATAGCCTTAGCATTAGCGAGAAAGGTTCTACTCCTCAATAGTGCCATTTATTGAACAGAACAACAATAAGAGAAAACCTTTACCCAGTATTCTCAATTCCTCACTATAGTTATAATTCATATTCTCATCCAGGAGCGTCTAGCCTCTTTGCACATTAGTGATAGTGAAACTTGGATAGCTCCTTTGGGTCCGGACCCATGCTGAGCTCTCGCAACATTCAGAGATCCTGAAACATAACGATTTGGCTTACAGCGTCTTAAGCTACAAAATTTCTATTATTATTAATATTTTTTATAGTCTTATGAGATAAAAACTTTAATATTTTTAATTAATTTTTAATATTACAATTAAATAACAGAAAATAAGTCAAGTGAAAAATATTTTTAAATATTTTTTATAAAAATATTTTATAATAAATTATTTTATGAAAATAAACGTAACTGTACGGTTATATATCAAATTTAGTTTCGTTGTGTCAAGGTCCCATTCTTTTAAGTTTCGCATATTATTAAGTATAGAAAAACTCAGCTCTAAAAGTTAGCTTGTAGAGTGAGGCTACTCCTCAACTTATTGACACCAAGGACCCTTTCCAGCCAACCAATATAGTATATCCTCGAGCAGGCCTTGCACGAGTGATAGGAAACTTGGAAGCCCTTGGGTCCGACCCACTGAGCCCGCAATCAACCTAACTAGATTTGGCTTTGATACCAATTAGGTATGAGAAATCGAACTCATCTCCAAAAGCTAGCTCGTTGAGTAAGATCTTCACCGCAACTTATTAACACCAAGGACCTTCCTAGCTAATCTTTGTTGGATTTGCACAATATCGGTTTGGATATAGAATACTATTTTATTTTTGATTTTTAATCGGTTATTATATATATAACTAATCAAATATTTATTTTTAAATTTAAAATAACTAATTTGTTTTGAAATAACTAAATTTAAATCAAATTAAACTAATTTAATTCGGTTTGGATCAATTTTTATATATATCATTCGATTCTAAATTTGGTTACTGTAAAATATATTCAGATAAGCAGAAAATAAGATAATTCAATTTGGTTTGGTTTAGTGAACTGAATGCTCATCCCTTAAGCCAAACTATATTATTCCAAATCGATACTGATTAAGAATGGACATAGTTCCAAGTTATAATCTCTTAGATGTATGATCTAACCAACTAAATTGGTTAAATTTTCATTACTTTCAACATTAGTTATGTTTTAAAAGCAAATTTAATTCAAATAAAAAAAATCCTATTGGTTGCTAAATTGTTTCAATTAATTTCAATCAATTTTAAACCAGTTTGTATCATTTACAAGAGATTAAAACTCAATTTCTCTAAAGAAAAATAAGCTGGAAAGTTGTGACTTATAGGAAACCGCAATTCATAAACTCTAGAACAAAATTAGCTAGTACTTTGCAAAGGTGTGACTAAAAAAATAAAAACTAGGATCGGTGTAAAGCCCAATATGAACTCATAGTTCTAAACTAATTTGATTATTAGAACCGTCAATCTTGTGTTTGTTTCACTGGTGGTCGGATCTAGTCTCAAAGAATAGAATACATTCAAAGTGATTCTTGCAATAATCACAATAAAAATTTAGAAATAAATTGGTGTAATTATACTTTGATGATCATCTCAACAAAAGGGTTGTAATAAAAATTTAGGCCAAAGAAATCAAAGGAGCAGCACTGGTCTATATTATAATTAATTTATAATAGTACAATAAAAAGAAGCATAAACATTAATAATATTAAACAGGAAAAAAATAAAAGGCAAAATGCAAACATCAGGGTAATCATTGCAATCATATCACTTACCAAACCTAATTTCCAAACTATTCTCTCTTTTACTTCTTTTTCAACCTTCTTCTCACCTTTTCCCTCCTTTTTGTTCCTTCTCTTGCTTGCACTGCCCTCTACTCTCCCCCCATGTCTTCTTTCTCAACTCTTCCTCTCTCTGTCCCTGTCTCTCTCCCAACTTTGCCTTTATCCATTTATATTATTTGTCTATATATATTGTATATATCCTTATACAAGACAAAAGCTTCGACAAGATCTTTGATGCCTCTGTAAATTAAGATATATAGTTGTTGATCCAGTGAAGAAGAAAGAAGAAGGTGGAGGAAGAGAAGGTTTGAAGACTCTCAAGGCACATGGGAAGCAGAGTTATCTATTCTTTCATATTTTTCCTATTTGGTCTGTTCCAATCTTTAGGTTATTAGTGCTTGTTCTTTCTTGCTTGTTTTGCTCATATGATTCTCACGGTTCATTCTTGTCTTGGTTTTGCAATTCTGTGGGGAATTTTTATATTTTCCTATTTTATATGTGGCTAGTTATTTGAATTCAAAATTACTTTTTCAAACTTTACATGTCGGACCTGGAATTTCATTGCTTTTTCCATGTGGGTATGCTCATTTTTTCTGAAATGATAGTTCTTTCCCTAAACAGGATTCTTTTTTATTTAGTTAATGTCAAATGGGTTTTCAAACTTTTAGTGATGCTTCTTCTTCAATTTCAGACCTTTTCCTTTTCTTTCCACTTTCCCCTTCAATCAAGAAATAAATCTGTTCTCTGATTAGATCTTGATTTGCTGAATTCAGGTACAAGTATTATACAGAGGGTAGTAGTAGTTGGACATTATGCCAAAGTAGAGCATGATCTCATTTCTGTATCCAATACACAAAAGGATATTACCACTCCCATAACAACAGTGCCAACAATCATTCCGACCAATCCAACTACATCAACTCCAATCGTAAACCCGAATTCAGACCCAGATTCTTCATCGCCGGCGACCATGACGCCGATGATAACTCCGGCAACAACATCTAATTCACCTTCATCTCCTGGAGCTAGCTGGTGTATCGCTAGCCCAAGTGCATCACCTACTGCATTACAGGTGGCTTTGGACTATGCTTGTGGTTATGGCGGCGCAAATTGTTTGGCAATTCAGCCTGACGGGAGTTGTTATAATCCCAATAATCTTCGCGACCATGCTTCTTATGCGTTCAACAACTATTACCAGAAGAATCCAATACCAAGTAGCTGCAATTTTGGAGGAACTGCCGTTACTACTAACACTGATCCAAGTGAGTAAAATTCAATAATTGTTCGATTTAGATTCCTTTTATGTTTTTGCAAATATCGGTTGCGCTCCGCAAAACCTTTAAACTTTGTAACACAGTCGTTCTATGAAAAAAAGCGTATACCTTCTCAACTGCCTCCTATCTTTTCAAACAACTAAAAACCATCAGAACAGCCACAAATTATTAAAACAATTAATTTTTAATTATTAAAACAATTAATTTTATCTTATTTACCTAATTTGAGAAATCTATTAATTGTTTGGATTGATAAAATCCAGTCATAAAATTTAAACATTTGAAGGATTTCTTAATCTTTTATTTTTTGAAATTCAAACATTTTACATTTCATGAAACATTTCCACAGTAATTAAAGTTAATTTATATAATTTATGGTACTTTTTTCAATTACATTTTTTTGTTTTTTGAAAATTTTTGTTCCAATTACCTAAGTTAAAAATTTTAAATAAAAGCAAATATTTTTTTCATATTAACTAATGAAAAAATATCAACTTGTTAATTTAGTATCTGAACATTAACTAGACCCTTTAACTTTAAAAATTTAATTAATTGAGAAATTAATTTAGTTGGAAATATTTTGTCAAATTTATGAGATTTGAGAATCCAATTAACTCCAACACAACGAATGAAGATTGTATTAGAATTTTAACTTGTGAATTTTTAGGAAGTAATGCTAAAATTTTAATGAAAATAAGAGCATCTAAAATGATTTGAATATAGGCAAAAAGTAAGTAAATGGGTCCACTCTCAATACAAGTCCAACCAAAGACACAGATATGAGGTCTGTTATCCCCACTTCTAGAAAAATTATTGTTTTTTGAATTATGATTGCTGTTAGGAGGTGACTAGGGGTATGCAAATCAACCGACGGAACTGAATCCACAGTTTGGTCAAACTGCTCAGGAAAGTTCGGTTTGAATCGAAAGTACTATTTCTTTTCTGTTTATAGAAATTAATTGTTTAAATTTAAAATCGAATTGACACGGTAAAAATCGATTAAAATCAAATTGATTCATTTTAGATACCAATTTCAATTCAATTTGATTTCACTTCTAAAAATTTCATCAATTTTACATTTTTTATTTTGATTTAATTCGGTTTGAACCAAACCAACCATACGTTGACTTGTACTTCTCCAGATTAGCTTAAAGTTTGTTACTTTACTTTGAGTTTATTATGGTTAAGTTTTAACTTATCTCAATTCATTTTCAATAAATATTTTACAGGTAGTGGGACATGCCAGTATCCATCCACTAGGTAAAAATTACTATAAAACTGTCCTCTCATAATTACTGTTTCTACCATTGCTGAATTTGATGCTTAATTTATTAGAAGATTTTCAATTTAATTTAAAATTAATTTTATATCAATTTAATTAGAAAATAAATTTTGAGTTTATAAATTTTTTTTGAACATTTGATATCCGAAATCGAATGGTTCAACTAATCTGGATTTACACTGACTCATAAAAGAGTAAAGTACTCCCTTTTAAGTATTTAAAGAGACTTCATACTGAGGTTTCAAATTTGAGACTTTTAGTTAAGGAAAAATAGACCTATGTTATCACATTTCATCCCTAAAAAATAACTTTGAGTTTATAACTAACATATGTTGTTTTTAATAAAAAAAAATAAAAAATATTCTACAAATTTAAAATATTTTTAAAATAAAAAATATCTAATGATTTAAAAATAAAAATGAAATGAAATAAGAATATAAATATTTTTATTTTCGAAGAGTGAAATGGAATGACAAGAATCCATTCTCTATTAACCAAGAGAAAACGGAAATAAAAATACATTGTCTTTAATGGTGACATTTTAAAGTATTTAGTAATTTCACATTTTTTTAACTATTTTGTTTCTTAGAACTAAAGAGAACTGATTTTTTTAAAACTTAGTTAAATTGAGAATAAAATCAAAATTTATGTCCTGAATTGATCTAAACATTAATTTTAAACAAAATTGAAAACAAAATGAAAATTTAGCCTTTGTTATATTACTTAATTTAAAGGAGCCTTATTTGTTGGGTACACAGCACAAGCTCATCAGTTTTGAACACCACCAACTCAAATGGCGCAACGGTCTATGGAGCGGTACCTTCAAGCCCTTCTGCACCGACTGCTGCCTCTGCTGCCAAAATTAATAACATGAATTTCATGGTGCTGACGTGTCTTGTTATTGCGCTGCTGGCCAAACATTTTCTCTAATTGATTTGTTTGATTTTCTATAATTAAACAGCAATTTCCTCAATTGCCCTTTGCTCAGAGACTTTAAGCTTGTAGGCTTTAGCCTTAGGCTAGCTAGAAGTTGATTACTTTACTTTGAGAGTAGAGTTAGTGTTAGTAGGCAAAAAATACCTAGGTCTTTTTGTTAGTCTTAAAGCTTCAATGTAAATTTTCTCTCACAGCAGTTCAATTTTGTATGGGTATGAACCGATGAGAATGCTAGCTTGTTTTGAGATTTTGAGTCTGTTCAGTAATTTTAGCGGTTCTAGTAGATATTAACTGTTATAGTGGCCGTCAGCTATTTTACTGTTAGATATTAGTTGTTTATATAACGGTTTAAAATAGAAGTGTTCGGTAAAAATAAATGTTTGATTAGCTGTTTAATATAGAAAAATAAAAAAAAAGGTAAAGTCATAGAGAATAAAACAAAGACAAGTGATCGACATAGGCGTCATAAAAAAATTATAAAATGCTAAATGTTAATGATGACGACGTTTCATGAAACAATATGTCAAACTCTAAACGTTAGGATAAATGTGACATTACCGAATATAATAATTAATTAAAACAGTGTTTTAATTCAATCAAAATACTAAATTCTACTCCAAACACTCTTGTTGAACAGAGCCTTTCTACTTAGGGGATGAAAATTCCATTGCTTCAATCTATCTATCTATATAAATATATAAAAGCTGAATCCTATTTGATGATGGCAAAATTTTTAAAAATATAATTTCTTACGTGACTTTTTGTTAATTCTTAAATTTTTCATTATTTTTTATTTTATTATCTAATTTGAAGAAATTAAAATAAAAACACCTTCATTTTTTTCCGATAATTTATAACCATATGATATGATAAATTTATTACATTATTGGATTAATAAAAAAAATTTAAACTTCTTTTCAATAATTAATGAACCAAACACTTTCAAGAAAAATAATTAATAAACCAATCAAAAAAACTTATTGTATTAATGATGAAAGTCTTTAATTTCTTTTTTTAATAATTATTAATTGATAATAAATTCATTGCATTCATCAATTGTTTAATTTAATTATATATATTCTCAATTTCCCTCACTCACAACATGTTGTGACATATGGTTGTTAAAAAGTAATACTATTTAATTTTTTTTAAAAAAATAAAATTATATATTTCACACATCGAGCGAGTATTTGATTAGTTTGATATAAATTATTAATAAAGAAAGTTAAACTTAACCGAAATTATTTACAGAATTAAATTAAACAAATTATTATGAAATTAGTGGATATCTCAAGTAAGTTAGAAGTATGTATTCATTATTAGTCTACAAGTCTATTTAATGTAAAAGTTTATTCCCCTTTTATGTAATACTCATGTGCCTATATATATGTGTGGCTTCTCAATAAAGATGACTTTCATATTTTGCTCTATATTTCTTCTTTTTATTTTCTTTAATTTTATATTATTTTATATCACATTATCAGAACGATTTGATTCTTACCACTTTACTTGCAAAGTTAAGATTCGAATACTTTCAATTTGTTTCCCTTGATTAAGAGGTAGGTCTTGATACTGACTTGAGAATTTTATTATTATTAATCATAAGTTATTTTTTAATGCAACTTATTTTTTAATGCTTAAAATGATGAACAGTTATTGATGGTATATAATTAAAACTTGGATGAAATCAGTATATTAATCACCAACTGATTTTCAATTAAGAAAAAAATGGTTGTCGTTTTCTTCACTAAGTTTTAAAGATAGATTGTTTATACACAATGACGGAGCCAGAAATTAAAATTAGATGGAGCTAAAATATTTTTAAGAGTTAAAAAGGGTGAAATTGAAAAGATTTATTATTTTAGAGGGAAAAAAATAAAAACATTTAATATTTTATGATTAATTTAAAAAAAAAAATTGTTAGGGGAGCGAGGCCAGCCATGTCTGTACAAAGCTTTATTGTAATTCAAAAGCTTTATTTTTCTATAATATTAAATATACTTATAACATATATTCTGACAACTTTTGTTTTAAATATATAACGATTCAATATGTACTTTCTTTTACACATCTTGTGTTACTCTACATATTAAATGTTGGATGCATATTTTCGTAAATAACGTTTTAATATATTTTGTTTTATTCTAAATATTTGAGATCTAAATTAAATGTCTTGAATTATAATTATAATAATACATTAATTATATGGTATCCTATTTTGATTGAATTATTTCATAATATTATTATCTAATATAATTATTTTATTGTTATCGTAACATCCCTTTCCGGTCCACCCGTTAACCCGAATGAAAATCGCTGGTTAGAGAACATAGAAAGTGAAGAATTTTGGAAGGGGTTGACCTAAATTCCCCTCTCCTTCCAGAATTCATTTAAGAATAAACAAAATGTAGAAAAAAACGGTAAAAATAATAAAATTACTATATATGTTTCTTTTTCAAAAAACATTTGTGGGACCACTATATTTGAGATGGTTTTATTAAAGTATACATGTATTTCAAAATTTCAATTTTTTAAGAAGTTCAATTAGTAAAAACTAGTTTTTTTATGTATATATATCAGGGAAAATCCTCAATAGACGTAACCTCTTGGTTAACTTTACTCATTGATTAACAAATAAGTATGTAAGTTATATACACACTTGGTAAAACGTGCAATAACATATATACAAAATCCTTACACTATTTAATTTGGTTACATGCTGAAATATATGAGAAATTCACATTAATTTTAAGAACCAAATAGAGTTGAACAAACAAACCATAAAAAATTCAAACATTTTAGTATAGAACCACCTCAAGATTATTTGCTCTACTATATCGGATATCTCGCTAAAATTCTAAAAATATATGTTAAAAGGTGGTAAGATCCTTATATAAGTATTATCTGTTGCGGTTATTAACAATTCCACGACAGGGAGTAAAAAAAGCTTCATCAAGTTTTTTGAACACCCTTATAATCCTGTTGAACCCACATTACTAAATAAATCGCAAACACTAGGATCCGAAGACCCTTAAACGTGGATGTATGAGCGGTACTTTCTAAAAGCTCACCATTCTTCCTCAGCCACATACACGCACTATGCACGCTTCAACTATCATATGACTCTGAAATGTTTGAGTGAAATTAATAAATAACAAGCAGAATGTATAAATAGTTTAGTCTTAAATGGTTAAGAGGCTGAAGGATAATAAGGATATCACTTATGTTATTGCGATCTGGCTGAGGCTTTCACAATAAAAGAAAGTCATTTCTTATTAAAATTTCTCTAAATAGAAATTGAAATTATTTTTGGTATATTGAATTTGAATTATATACATAAAAATGATATTTAAACTAGAACAAAAAATTCTTATATCCCTTTTGAAGTAATTCCACAATATCATATTGCCTAATATTTTTAGATTATTAATAACTACAGATTAAGACACAACATAAATTTTGAAATTAGCAAATTCTTGTTTTTGGATTTTGGTAAGTCCTATTATAACTATGTGCTAAAAGAAAAAGGCATCTACGCAATGTTTGAGAATTAAAGACTACCTTTACATTTGTCACGATATATACAATAGATTAATAGTGGTTAAGGTGGACGAATAAAATGATAACAGGGGGTAATTTTTTTGGGGGGTTTTGAAGTTATGTTAGATATACAATGTATGTTATCAAATAATTTACAACCAAATGTCTTGCCATTTAATACCGACCACGTTAAATTATATTCAGATAAGAAATGGGTTTAAATAAAAGAACTAAAATAGTCAAGAAATTATGAATGGCTATAGAGTTATATGTGGCTTTGTCTCATTGAGAATATAATATTTGCTGAGCAATTCCCTTGGTGATACAAAGTGATAATAAATTAATAAATAGAGCCGGTTTGATTGAATACAAAGATTAGATAATTTCATTGTAAAAACTTGTTAATGACTAGTTTAATTTGGTTGTGTCACGATATACACAAATTCTTTTTAAAATGAGTTAATGTGTGAACATGTTAAATTTTGGAAGAAAATTTAGAACCTTTCTTGTTTCTAATGATCAGTAAATAGGTAAAGAGAAATTAACATCAGCTAATTTATGAGGTGAGGAATAAATTTCGTTTAAACACCAATAATGTTTCATAAATTTTTCACGAAACCTTCAGTTTTCTAAAAATGATTTGTAAATATCACTAATGATAAAAGTACAACACATAATTAGATAATATTAGGTTAGAATATAAGTCTAGAAGTTCGTAAAACAATAAAACATACGGAAAGGTTGAGCTCATCGTAGAACAATTTCACCTGCAAGAGCGACTGCTTACAAATTAAAATATATTATAATACTAACAACTTGTTATGATGAAGTAGAGTATATAAATTACATATGGTCACATCAAATAAATTCTGAACCATGCTTAGTACCGGTTGGATACAATTGTGGACATTCCGAAATATGAAATCAATCCGATACTTACACAAGCACAGATGGTTTATGTTTAATAACAATTTCTGAAAATTAAATCATTAAAATACTAATCACAAATAGAATGATAATATAGCTTAAACTAAAGGCTCTGTCACCGAGTGACACTACGAGCCTTTCTTACTTAAAGGGAGGATTAATATAAATGATTCAACTCTAAAATTACTTATATCCATTTCTTTCTATTCTCTATTACTATTTAATTATTAATAGTACCAAACCGATGCATATTCATTTATGGGAAGATTGAGTAGGCATAATAAAATTGTGTACTTTTTCTGAATATAAAAATTACTAATATTTCTTGAGGTGTTTTTGTTAATTCTTAATATTTTTTTTGTTCAGATCTATATCATATGTACTATTGTTAGCTTTGGCTAAATTTAAATGCGTTATAAAACTTCAATTGACATATGATTTATATTAATACAGAACTATGAGCTTATCATGGCATTGTAAATAATTATATGTCTTTCGGCCCGAATTATTCAACAGGTCAACTTACAAATGGTGTTGAGTATTGATACGGTGTTATTTATTTACACCTTATTATTTCGGTTAATTAAACACTATTTTCTTGATCCTAATTTCAATAAATTTAGAAATCTTTTTAAATTTCGGAAAAATCTTAGTTAAAACTGATCAGAAACAGGCCTGAACCTATTTATCATAAGTTATTGTAAATAATCATTAGAAAAAATAAGCTGTGAAGTTATAATTCAAGATGTAGATTTATCGTATTTATCACTTTTGATGGAAATAGTCTTCCAACTTTTTCTAATTTTCTTATTTTTTATTTAGTGTAGTATTATTTCCATTTCTAACTTTAGAAAAGTATAAATTCCATAATGTCAGTTGGATTATATTTCAACGATATCAATTAAATGTTGTATTTAATCACACTCTATTTTATTTTTAGTTTCAATTCTTCCCTCCAACACTGTTTGTGCATATGGTGTTAGGTTATACCGTATTTAATTTTTTTAAAAAAAATAAAAATTTATATATTTCCACAACATGAGCCGGTAATTTGATTAGTTGAAATATAAATTTTTGATATATTCAAAAAAGAAATTATAAGAAACCTACGATATCACGTCTAACCACTCGGAGTGAAATGTTAAGTTATTTGGAAGATTCTAAACCAAAGGCTTTATTGGAAAGAAAGAACAGTTAATTTGGCTTATGGAATACCATTAATTATTAATTTATGATTTTTGGGTGAAAAAGTTAGAAATTCATATAAGTTGAGAATAATCAAGCAGTATTCAGTAGAGTTACATACCACGTATATATTATCCCTTATTAGTCTAGTCTTTATAATGTTAATGTAAAAGTTTAACATTTCTCCATTTTTATGTATACCCTGGTTGGGCCTTATTACAATTTATTAGTTAGTGTATGAGGTTTCTTCCATAGTAGAGGTAACCTTTAAAAAACAGAAGATTTTGCTTCCATAGATTTACAAATTTCCTGGTTCTCTCTATATTTGATATTTAATAACTTCTAACAGAAATATTTTACAAATATGATGATAGAAAACTAAGAGAATTTAAGAATCAATTTTAGTTTAATATATCAATTTTTGATTCTCAATAATCTACTGAGACAATTTCAAACCAAAGATTGCGTTGTATATGAGATCCCCAAATTCTGAGAGTTAGTGGTCTAAATTGGATACAACTAAACATTAAACATAATATTATTAATAATCATCCAAATATTTTGTATTTCAAATGTTGGAATACAGTTATATTTGATTGGGACTTGGGTTTATCTTTAACACTCTAGTTCAAGCCATATACGTTTTTTTATAGTTTAATTGCAACGCTAAGACAAAACCTTCTCTCATATAATTTTTTGTTGACACATGATAAATTATAGCATGACCTATCATACAATCTTTACAACTAAAAAAACTTTCTTTGTGAAGATAAAAACTATTCTATATTATAAAGTAGAAGTATGGACTGTCTAATGATTATTGATATGTGTATAAAAGGACCACACATCTATAGATATTTTGTTTAAATCTCTTAATAAGAAGTATACATGAACTTGGGTTATTAGATCTTTGATGTTCAAGGATAAACTTAGTTTTTTTTTAAATAAAAATATTGAGATAATGAAATTTATTGAGTTTAATTTGAAAATTCACATGCGGCATGCATCCACCGTATACTAGTAGTCACAATTTTGAAAGAATTGGTAGAAGCAGTGATATATTCTAAATGATGAGAAGATATTAGAGGGAGACTGTTGAAGATTTATTATTTTTGGGAGGGATCCTTTAATTTTTTATGAATTATTTAAATTGTTAAGGGAGCGGAGGCAGATGTTCCTGTAAGCTTTATTGTAATTCAAAGCCTTTTATTTTTTTCTATAATTTAATTACCTTTATAAATTTCCTGACATTTTGTTTTAAATAATATAAGATTCAATATTTTTCCTTTTACCACTTGTGGTTTACCCCTACATATTAAAATGTTGATTGATGTGGATTGTTGAATATTTGTTGCTTGCATATTTGTAAAATAACGTTTTTAATATTATTTTGGTTTTATTTCTAAATTTTTTGAGATCTAATTAAATGTCCTTGATTAATAAATTATAATAATCTTAATATATTGGGTATCCTATTTTGATTGAATTATTCATATATTATTATCTGAAATAATTATTTTATTGTTATCGTAACATCCCCTTCCCGGTTCCCCCGTTAACCGCTGAACGAAGCCGGAGAACGCTACAATCTGGTTGAACTATGTCCCGTCAATGGCTGAATCAAATTCTGTATGCTAATATAAATACAATATCCCAATTAAACCCAAAACTTCCAATATCTTCCAACTAATCCATCAGAATACAAACACTTTATATATCTTTTCATAATTGTAATAATCCTCAATAGCATTTAATATCCAGCAATTAATTGCATTCATTATATATATCAAGTCTTCATGAACTAATCATATCAACTATGTTATAATATTTCATATTCACTCATTTCATCAGTAGTATTCTTATCTCCAAATACTGACGCCAAAATAATTACATGCTTTAATTATATTTCCAAGTACATAAGCTCTAAAGAAAAGTGTAATAATTATACATGGCATAATTCTTAGTTTTACAACTCTCAATCTACTATTATCAAATTAGTCACTTCTGCTTTGATAGTACTCTTCAAGTCTTCAAGTAGCAACCACGATCTTCAACCTACGCGTGATAAAAATCGACAGTATAAACTCAGTGGTGCTCAATAATTCCACATACTTAATAAAGGCGATGGCAATTCTTAAAATACAAATTTTCATAAACGCCCAATTGATATCCATAGAACAGTAACTTGTCAACATAATGATCTTTTATAGTAAGATAAACTTTAATTCATAATCATATATTGAAGTTCTAATTAGCTCATACTCCTTTACATGACTAATCACACATATCATGATAACTAATCATGATCTTTACCTGCTGTTTCATTATGCGTTGAATTAAATAATAAACAATGTAAAAACACATAACATTTATTTTCATTGTCTTCTTGCTTGTTATTTATGCTGTAATGACTTATGCCACTTTTTAGGTCAACATCATATAAGTTATGATTAAATCTCATAACTGTATGGCTCTTAAAATTAAAATAAATAACTTTAAGCATATATAGCTTATCCTTTCTGATCTTACCTGATGTTCTTTTATGCTGTATGAATTCTGCAAAACTTTTATTAACTCTCAGTGATATCGCAACGAATAAAGAAACATATCAAGCACATATATATGTAGAAATAACATGTAACACTATATGGAATGTAAGCCAACATTTTATCATGAAGAACTTTCATTTAATACTTGTGTCATTATACGTGTGATTACGCAATTTGTAGTCATATAACTGTATGTCATAAGGTTATAAGTGAAACCAAGGTGATAAGAAGAACTGTATGAACTGGATGATACTGTATATGGGCTGGTATGGCCATTTATAACATATTCACTCAACGGCCTGTAGCCGGAGTAACCAAACTGTTGGGGCGCAGATTGCTATCGCTAATGTCCGCGACATAGCCTTATCTAAGCGGTTTCTACCTAACCCATTGGAGCTATATGGTATGTCAATATAATAAAACAAAAGCATTTTAACTGCTTCATAGATTATCTAAAAAACTGCTTTACCTGTATGCTGAATAGCCTCGCCAAAGGGGCAACTTGTGTTATGTTAGTTTCACATCATTTGCATGCCTTGCATTTTGTGGTTTATACATGTGTTCATATGTTGTCTTTTTGTTTTAAAATGATTGGAGGCATACAAGTTGAGCAAATGAATATAATTGCATAGAAAAAGAGGTCCAAAAGAGCATCAAAACACAAGTCGCGAGCATGCCATGCAAAGTCGCGAGCGCGAGAAGCACATATGAGGGTCAGTGAGTTTACAGGCCAAATTCGCGAGCGCGCAATGAAATTCGTGAGTGCGAGAAGCACAAAATGAGAGTCAGAGAGTTTACAGGCAAGATTCGCGAGCTCGACATGAAATTCACGAGCGCGCGTCTTGTTTTCCAGCCTGCGCAGTCTGTACTATTTTGGTCATATCTCTCAATTTATAACTCCGATTTGGGTGATTCAAAAACCATTGAAAGGCTTTAACACATGCAGGAACAAATATATCTAGACCACTTCCTAATTCATCGTTAAATAGGGTAAATCAAGGTAAAGTTACTGGTAAATTTCCAGCAAAACCTGTTTCAGTAAAAAACTCATATTTTACTTCATTATTCATTTCATCTATGCTTTCTCACATTTTCAGTCTCTTCACTCAACATTAGCAACATATCTTCTCCATTATCAACACACCACATTCTCAGCAAGGAAATTTAATTAAACTAAAGAGACAGCACTTTACTCAAAAAGTTGCAGCTCTTCTTTTTAGGTTCCCTTCTACTTTGAGCTCGACCTCTCTTGGGATCAGAATAGAAGTTGAAAGTTAAGGCTTTAACTAACCATTAAAATCTTCATAACCATTAAATTGATGGAGAAAGGAGGGAGATGAAGATAAGGATGAAGAAAGGAAAATGAAATGGAAGTCTCGGGTACATCTCCAAAATATCAATGATTTTTATGTGAAAATTACCAAATGGTACGTCAATTGTCAATATGTTACAACTTAATACCTAAGCTTTATCTTTTAGTGCAAGTAAGTTTTAATCCTTATACTTTGATCTTTTTGTTTCTTTTAAGTAAGTCCACTTCTTTTCCTTATTTCAGTTACATCCCATTCTACCCCACTCTGGACTCTAATGGCTCGAACCGGGTTTCGGATCAGCCCGACTCGACTCTAATCACGACTCGATTCAGTAGGATGTCACAACTTACTATGTCAGACATAGAAAAATGGGACCTTACAGTTATATCATGTCAATTCTTACAAAACTTGAATTTGTAGCTCTTCATATTACGAGCAAAAACTATTTATTATGGATATTGAATGCTAAGATACATCTAGTTGCTATGGGTTTTGGAGACACCATCAAGATCGCCCCAAACCGATGATTTTCCTTCATCCTCATCTTATGAAGGATTGAAAATTAAATATCTTACAGTTAAAGATCCACTAATCTTTGGAACAATTTGAAAGAAAGGTATGACCACCAAAAAATTGTAATTCTTCCAAAAGCTCATTATTAGTGGATGCATCTACGATTGCAAGATTTTAAAAGTGTAGGTGAATATAATTCTGTAGTTTTCTATATTAGTTCTCAACTAAAGTTATGTGGAGAAAATATTGCTAATCGTGATTTATTAGAGAAGACATTTTTTACTTTCCATGCCTCAAATGTGCTCTTGTAACAACAGCATTGAGAAAAAGGCTTTAAGAAATATTCTGAATTAATTTCTTGTCTTCTTGTTGCTGAGCAAAATAATGAGCTCTTAATGAAAAATGTGATGCCCGCCCAACTAGATTTGCTCCATTTACTGAAGTGAATGGAACCACATAGAATAATGGGTGTGGGGATAGTGAAACTTGCCTAACTAGACATGATGAATGTAACACCCCTTCCCGGTCCACCTGTAAACCCGAATGAACCGAACCGAGACGCTACAAACTGGTTGACTGTATGGCCTGACATGCTGGCTGAAATCAAATGTATTGATATAATAGCATGCTGATGCTTTTTATACAAATAATGTAATTATATTTACAAACATGATACTAGTGTCAAAAATGAATGGGCAACTGAGTGCCCTGTAACATGCCAATAAAAAAGGGTAGACAAAGATACATAATTAAATGAGTAGCTAACCCTGAGACTGAGTCTTTCTACAATTAAACTCAGCCGTGTAAGCCGCGTCCTCCTGGTCAAATCTCAAAACCTGTGAGTTAAAAAACAGGTAACTCGCTGAGCAATAGCTATGAATATCTCAACAGATAAGAAAACAATTTAAACATACACTGTTTAGAAAGAACCATGTTACAATATTGGCACATATAGCACAGCAATCATGATACTTTCATGATATTGTTTATCTTTTGTCTGTTTATATACTGTATATTCCATGAATGTTTGTTCAAAGAATATTGTATGGGCTCCATAAGGTTATATGAAACCGAAGTGGATAAAAAACTTTATGAAACTGGTGAATAACGTAATGCTTGGGCTACTATGCTTATTATAATCCACTCAAACGGCCTGTAAGCCGGAGTATCATAACTATATGAGGTGCAGATCTTTCTATGTTCCCGGACATATGCCCTTATCTACATGGTTTTTCTACCTTACCATGGAGCATAATTTTGGTTAGTATAATATAACCAACATCTATTATAGTTTTCATAAACTTTATTCATTTCCATCATAATGTTTTTTCTGAATTTCACTCATTTGCATGCTGAAATGTTGTGAGAAAGAATACATGTCTCATGTTGTTTTTGGTGTTTAAAATGATGGAGCCATATAA